>OZ023321.1:27682089-27684589 GCA_964007375.1 Ophion obscuratus | reverse complement strand
GTAGCCTTCGGGCTCTTATCAATATCGCGGTTACACAACCGGCTGTTGGCGTGCGTTTAAATATATGTACCTACTTGGTAAGTCGGTCGAGCGGCTTGGCTAACCGAGTTTCTTGCCGCGCATGTCGTCGCCGCACAAATTCGGCATCTCCTCTTTTGACCTGAAACACCAAACGTTTTCCATCGAATGATTGTCGCGACGAAAATAGGTAGTCCAATCTTCGACCCGAAACGTGGACCTGAAAGTCGAGTACTTTTCGTTTCACGGGTGGCAAGTGTGTGTCCGGGACGATGTAATTCAGACGTGAGAATGAGAAATCGAAATATTGGAGTAAAACGAGGTGGACCGAGCCTCGAGGCTCATCCCACGCGGAATCAAATGTTTCATTGATGAGGACATTTTTTTTTCTTCGGTTTGGACAAACAGGTGCCGCGGTTCCTCTGAAAAAAAAAACGAATTTTCCGGGGCAAAAAATGTCCCTGCCTGGAGAAAGTGTTCGTACGAGGAAGAAAATTCACATGATTACGATTCACGATCATACATTTTTTTTGCATTGCCCTATTTTCGTACGAATACCGCTAATGGCAAGTCTTCACACCGTCGTACTTCATCGGATTCGTAATAATTTTCGCGACCCCACATCGTTGCGCAAACTTCTTGAGCTGCGACGTTTGCTCAGCACGCCCGAGAATATTTGCCTTTTTCCAGCAGGAAGCGCGCGCACTCCTTCGGCGATCAAAAGAGCAGCTTTGTTTCCGTGAACTTTTCGGCGCTAAGTTCGCGAGACGAAGGGCAGAAAGAAGTGAGCTCGTAAAATAAGTCTACTCCGTGAAGAATCAGGACGAAGAGCAATGCCAAATTCCGGGTTGTCCACGAACCCCCTTACGGCTCGGATCAACTAAAAACCGAAAAGCTGACGTTGCAAAAGCACGGACAAACGAGGCGAACGAGGCTACGAGGAACACCATAGACGAACCGAGCAAAGGAATCAAGGACCGCGTGTGCGAGTACGACGTAACGATGTAGAACGAGAGCTGCGAGTGAGAGAGACGGCGAAATTTCGAAAAAATAAGAAAAGAAAAAATCACGCGGGTGTGAGAGAAAGGTAGGTAGTAAGGAGGTAGTAAGGAAGAAAATCGTTTCTTAGCACGCGACGCAAAGCGCGAGAGCGAGGCAGGGAGAGGAACAAGCTCCACCGAGCGAAGCAGAGAGAGGTCCGCGAGCCGGGTCCCCCGTCATCGATCCTGGCACGTGTTCGGCAAAAGTTTCCGCCGTTTTCGAACGACGCCGGCGTCGTTGTAAGGTGGCACAGTATAGGAGTAAAGCAGAGAGGGAGGGGAGAGAGAGAGAGGGAGGGGAGAGAGAGAGAGGGAGGGGAGAGAGAGAGAGAGAACAGCTTCACAGCCCCACCACCCTGAGCTTTTGGCCGACGGTGGCTGCTGGGTCGACGGCGGCGGCGTTGTCGTCGGTTGATGGCGCTCGCTGCGGGGGAGGATCACGGGGGTGCGTTTATCCAGGGCGCGTGCGTGCCCCGGTGTGCTTTCCTCATCGTACACGTAACTTCGTAGAAAGCCATAGTGGGGTGGTATTGGTGTGAGACCTCCGAGTGTATATGCACAAACAAAGTGTGGCGAGAGAGAAAGAGAGAGGGAGAGAGAGAGAGAGAGAGAGAGAGAATTATACGGCGACGGCGCACGAGCACCACGCCAGCACCAGCCATCAAGCGATAGACGGGCATCAGCCAACGGCACCATCGTCAGCGCCAGCCGGACCAGCAGCACCACCATCAACAGCAGTAGCAGCCACGAGAAGAGGAAGCAGCCTGCGGAGGCAGCAAGCAGTACCAAGAAGCAGGAGAAGCAAGACACATCGGAAGCATCGAGCCAAGACGCAGAAGGAGCAAAACGTTGGCAGCAGCAGCAGCACCGGCAGCATTTCCACCACCAACACCACCACTACCACCACCTCGCTGACCAACGTTCGCACCGACTACCACGCAATATACTATTCCTCATACGAGTAACAAAAAAACAAACAAACAGGCAAGGCAAAGTTATCGTCGCTGTCAATTCCGTGAGCGACAGAACAGTCCCCCAAAAACTCGCTATCAAACGCAGCCTCATCGAAAACCGAAAAGCCAAGAAACATTCAAATTTGCCCCGAATGACAGTAGGCCTCTGGTACTGGTGGTGGAGGACGTTTTTAACTAGTGTGGATCAAAAACCAGGAAAGAGTGCATCAGTTTAGACCAGCGAGAAGTCTATCCACGACCGGGCACTTTATCTCCAGTGTGTCAAGTGATTGCCTACAATCGATCAACCGGAACTGACGTAATCCTCGCTTCAGTTCTGTTTTTGTCATGAAACACTTCCCGTGCTTTCGCAAGTAAGCACCCTCCGAGAGTCCGTACTTCGCACAGCTGCGCGAGTACACATGGGGGGAAAAAAAGTGATAATCGAGCGGTAAACAAATCCCGGGAATAGCAACGGCCGGGAAGAAG
>OZ023321.1:27589145-27681889 GCA_964007375.1 Ophion obscuratus | reverse complement strand
CTTGAAACTGGCAGAATCGAGTGTTTCCTGCAGCCCATAACGCTTCGGAGACTATCGAATGCCACAACTATATTTAACTTTGTGACTTTTGGGGTTTCAGCTCCGACACTGGATCATAGAATATTCAATAGAGGCACACGTATTCGTGGTTGAAACGTTTCGTGAACCATCGACAAAGTACACAGAGAGAGAGAGAGAGAGAGAGAGGGCCCGAGACGATGAGAGTCAAGTTTACATTTCCATTGGTTCGAATTGCAATTGATAACTTCGCCAGCTGTGACGAAACATGAATTGCAAGGCAACGTAAAAATTAGGTAAAGGCATGCCAAAAGACGTTCGCTCATTGGGGCAGAACCGCATTTTCATCTACAGGGTGTCCCTCTTATCTCTGCCACCCAAAATTACACGGTAACTATCGACGTCATAGAAAAATGTTCCAGACAAAAATCGTAGGGTGTGAATGCGCCCATCAAATGCGACCAATTTTTTTTTCGGGGGGGGGGGGGGGGGCTGACGCATAGTGGTCATCTCCACTTTTTTAAACGGAATGATACATTATCTTGTGGACCACCTCAAGTTGCATAAAAATCATTAGGGGGTCCAAGTCGTTCAAGGTCATTCAAGGTCAGTATCGTTGATACAAATCTAAATATCTCGAAGCACTGCCAAATATTCGGTAGTGATCCGAGATATTTGGATTTGTATTTAATTTTAATAGGTGTTCGAAATGACCTTGAACGCCTTTGACGCCCTAACGTTTTTTATGCGGCTCGAGGTGCCCCACAAGATGGTTGAAAAAATGTAACATTCCATTTAAAAAAAGGTGGAGGTGACCTTCACTGTGCGTCTGCACTTCCACGGAAATGAAAAAAATTGGCCGCATTTGATGGCCCCCTTCACACGATGCAACTTTTGTCTGGAATATTTTTTTGTGACTTCGATAATTACCGAGTTATTTCGAGTGGCAGAGATAAAAGGGACACCCTGTATGTCGTGAAGTATCACGATCCTATTTGCCACGTGCCTAATTCCATTTCGCAATCAATATCCATCGTTGATGGGGCAGAATACATTTTCTCTTTAATCCGGGTCTTTAGGTCGAGATCCATTTTGAGAAATCTTGAATTTTCGAAATGTCATCGAAAAATATTGCTCCTTTGCGTGTCAAGATCTTTCATCGAAAGCTTCTTCGGTCTCGGTTGAAAATTTTGAACAAGTGTTTTCACATGCGATCAAGTATTAGAACAGTCTTCACTTCCACCTGATTGGTTCAATAGAAATATTTTTCAAGGTTATGTTATCCAGTCTGTGAAGATAGTGATATTTGTTCTGTCGAGAAATTCGGACAGCTGCCATGTACTCATCAGTGATGGACGAAAGAGAAACATTCTCGTAAACTGTGTATGCGAATAGCGAGAATTTTTATAAATTCTTTTCACCGGTATCGAAAAAAAACTCGAAAACATCATTTTTCATACATCTGTTTCGTCGGATGCTCTCATCAGCCTGATACCAACAGTCCTGAGCGGAAGTATCCAAGACTGTATAGGTAACGCGAGAATTCGTGAATTTTAAAGGCTTCGAACTTTTCAATCCACCGATATGTCCACAGTTCAACCTGGAAATTTCCACAAGATCCCTAGCAGCGTTTTCGGAAAAAAATGAAAATTCAGGCACTGCAGCATCATTTCTTATGAAAAGTGGCGAATTTAGGCAGAGTTTAGATTTCCTGCAGACATATTAAGTACGGTTAGGGACAGGTTATCGGTCATGGCGATGAAAAAATCGATTTTCTTTTCACACAATTTGCATCCTTAAAGTCTTTAGAATACGTGGGTGAAACAATATTTTCATATCTAAATTATTTTAGAATTTACAGCCTGTTGGACGGAACCGTCCGCCGGCTAGTAAACAAGTAGCTGAGGCGCTCGGGGCGTTTTTCTGGAAACAGCATTTCACATGAATCTCTATGCAATTGAAAGGAAATTCAATTTGTAAGCAATTTTTGTCAAAAATTGAATCCGAATTTTTTTTCGTCCGTTCAAGCAAAAAAAAATATCGGGCACAAAAATTGGGTTTTTTTTTTCAAACGTTCGCCAATTTGTTATCCAGACGTATTTCTGAAAACAATCAACGATAAGGCCCCCGAAATTTAACCTAGTTTAATAATTTTTAATGATCTTTTGTTTGAAATGAACTGACAAGGCTGCGGAGCGCTCCGTGCAGACCAAAACGCGCAGTACATGGCTTTATTTGACGGGAGCTGGAGCCGCCATTTTGGATTTATTAAAAACAATAAATTTGGAATTTACTCTCCATTAATGGAAGAATAAAATTCGTTGGAACCAATTTGCAAAAGTATTCATTTCATATTACAAAAATCTCAAAGTTCATGCATTTTTCACGCCTGTAGACGAATAGTACTAAATCGCTTGGCTTCATTTTTTTTTTTTTTTCGAAAATATTGCTTAACTTACAGATGTTTCGTTGGACTTTCATCGGACGTATCTACGTCCGATAAAAATTACAATCAGCCACTTTGATTCGTCGTCCCCGCGAACTGGCCCGGAACAGAACCAGTGCAATTCAATTGGATAATACTCAAATACTCACAAGCAGTTTCATTTATCCCACGATACAGTCATGTTTAGGATCAACAAGAAATAAGCAACAAGGTAAAAAAAAAGTGTCAAAGACCCAAGAGCAAGGGATTTTCTAACAGAATCGTGGAAATCGGAGCCGGCGACTGAGCCTGGGCGTGTTCGATAATCTGTTCACGAAGGCGATCCGGTTACTCGCTATCACGAGGAGTAACCCGGTAGCGTGTCAGGTTACCATGCGGAAAAACAACTGTTTGCGTTGTCTGGTACAGATAATTGCGGTTGAATCAGAAGAATGTAGTTCGAGAGCTGGGATATATAAAAGAGTACCAGGTACGTGTCATCAGAATTGGATGATTATTCCACTGACACTTCCTGGCATGTGCCTGCAGCCTTTTACGATCCAATCTCTTCAGCTTTCAACCCTACACTTGTCACGTTACCGTAAAACGGCGTTTTGACTAAATCTTTTTTAACTTTTTTCCATTGTTGCTCAAGTTCATTATAATGTTGCTAAAGTTGATTATAATGTTGCTCAAGTTGATTTTGATCTCCATGCTAGTTACAAGACTGTTTCAGTGCCTATAATAGTAGAGGAAAAGAAGGTAATTTTGAATACCATTTTGTTTTAGGCCTCCGACTTTATTTTCTGAAAGGTGTAGACAAATAAAACCTTCATGAAATTGAAGCAATATTCATATGCTATCAATCTGCAAGCTATCAAAAATAACTAAACATCGTTACTGGGTACAATTTTGGTTTGAACGCGGAATTTCACAATTCCGTTTTCGAAATGGGATGCAGGTATTTTTGGAATAGGCGTATTCCAAAATATATTCACCGTGTTTACCTTAGTTATGTAGGCTATTATTATTGGGCTATTGTTTAAAAGAAAATGTAAGACATATGATTATTTCCATAATCAGCTTTGATCAGTTTTTAATCAGTCATAAAACAGTTTTAACAATTAAATAAATGGGTTATCTTCAAAAATCGCAAACATTGGATCAACCTTCATAGCCGGCACATTCAGCGTGCACCCAAATCTCACACATAAAATACGGCACCCATTCTTCCCCCCTCCTGTCTTCACTATACTTCCCTTTATAGAAAATACACTCTGCATCAGCTGCATGTAGTCTTTCACCAAATGAAGTTTCTAGTTCTCCTAACGTATCTGACTTACGACTGTCATAGGAGTTGGAAGATTCCAAACTTTCAGGGTCATCATCATCGCTTTCAACAAGTCTTCGTTTCTTGGTCTCTTTATCGTTTCTTTTTCTATCTTGTCATATTTTGTCTTGGCCTTCTCCATTTCTTTTGTGGTTTTTGTTTTTTTGCCTTTCCCTTTATTTTGAGTGTCTTTTTAAGATTTTCTGATCTGAATTTTCTGTTTTTTTTAGGTTCTGTTTTTTTTTCTGTTTCGGCATAATCTGTAAATAAAATGAGTTCTCTAAATTGTTGAAAAACACCAACATACCAACAGACAGACTTTCCCTTTTATATATAAGTGGGATGGACCTACATCTAATTACATCTACATCTAGTTACAAAACTGATGGGAATTTGGAATATTCCAAATTATCATCAGATCGGGTATTATTTCATATCAGCAACAAGACGTAGTCGGGCATAAGCTCTATTTTGTTGTTGTTTATAAATGTACAAATCTTCTAAATCAAAGCAATACACAAACTTTACGGTCGATTTTACAGTACGCATAAAGCTGAAAAACATAATCATATGGAAATTTAGCGATTTGAACTCATTAAAATCGCGAAAGTTTTTAAAGACATTCCTTCACAAATTAAGCTTTGCTCCACATCTTAGAAAAGTCGCGAACGAACCAGTGGACACATCGACAAGTGATGCCTTCTTAACATTTCACGGCCATAAAACCAAGATGGCGCTACTAGTTTCCTGCTATTCCAAATTACGAGGTATTCCGAAAACTCCCATTCCAAATTACAAGCTTACCAGATTCCAAATTCCAAATGCCAAATTCTGCTATTCCAAATTACCAGCTTATTTATTCCAAATTCCAAATCTGCTATTCGAAATTACCAGCTTACCAGATTCCAAATTCCAAATTACCAGTAATCCTGCTATTCCAAATTACCAGCAGTATCCCGAATAGGGGAAAGGAAGCACCTCTACCCCAGATACTTGATATTTTTATGTAAAATGTTTCCTTAATAAAGATGACAATTTAAATGTAAAAAATCGTCGTTTTTTTTAAATTTAATTCCATGAATAAAATTCTTAATTTTTGTATCAACATGATGTCAAAGTAACCCTTAATCTTTCAGACATGTTGCATTTAAATGCCTTGTCGAAGAAACCTCAGACTTGAGGTTACTTTGACACTTAAAAAATATATAAAATTGTGGGGGGGGGGGGGCTTGGCTTTTTTGGAGCGATTCAGTTGAGTCAAATGACGGTATATTTTATTTTTTTCAATGAACCTCAAAAAATGCATACAAGGTACAGATATATTCTATATATGCTAATTTTTTAAAATATATAATTAAAGGGCAAAATTATGCATTTTAACATTTTTATTACGTAAAGTAGAAAAACTTTTGTGTTACTACCAACTTGAAAAAGCATAACATTAACGATGATTATTATAAAAAAACTACGACAACGAATGTTTTATACAATTCACAATGAAATTTTGAGTAATTCACAATTATGCCTATTCATATTTACGTCACGAGATTATTGGCGCATGGTTTACAATGGGCAAGATGAGGATTTTTTTCTTCTAAATGTTCACAAAGGTTCAGTTTGCGTTAATCCGTTGTTAGAAATGGTTTATCTTGCTGCTAAATAACAATAAAAATTACATAACCCTTAGTGTGAAAGTCTTGCCCATCTAACCGCACGTTAAATTACATACATTAAACAATTTTTTATCTCTGGTGTTTGGTGGTGAAAAAAGGTCAAAAAATTCGTAAAAACTCAGTATAGTGTAAACAATAACATGTATTTTTTCATTAAATTTAACCTTGGATTGTGGCTAACGCTCCAACCTTCTTAATAGGAAAGAACACATTATCATTTTGGAGCAAAAAAAATTGAAATGTAGGATGTTAAAAAAAAAGTTACCTACAACAAACTTCCAAAATCTGTTCAAAGTAACCCCATTTTACGGTGCTATCTACCATTGCCCAGCTGATCGGTCACCGATCCAAGTATCGGCTCTTGCCAATTCCGCCGCTTTTGTCACAATTCTATCGAACGTACACGTACCTCGAACCAGTACAGACCTAAATTACCACCGTTTCATCGATCTGAAAATGAAAATTTAAGGATGTTCGAATCGAAGATTCGTTTAATCGCCAAACTTCGATAATTGCATCAGGTCGCCCTCGAGGGAGTTCATATCGGAAAGCGTGCGCGATTCGCCGATTCATCGATTAGCATTCGATGTTCGAATTTGGAGTGACACACGGCCTCCGGAAACGAGGTCGTTGATGTACAATATGGCGTTCGTTAGGAGATTCGATTAGTCAGCCAATGTACGCGACGTTTATGTCTCGATCTGTCCAATAACAGGGGGCCAGTATTCGCCAGTGCTGCGGGGAAAAGTGGGATTTCGACGACTGCCAAATTACCGCGGATAAATCAATACGATAGCTTTCGCCTCTGCATATTTAAGAGCCTCCTCCCCCCTCCTCTTTCTCATCATGCAACGCGATCTTCGGTAAAATCAAAGACCTTACTCGATTGCCAAGCAGTGCGTCTGCAAATTCGCGGATACGTTCGCGAATAGGATATTCATGCGAAAGTGATTTCTCCAATCTGTGAAAACGAGTGAATCCTCACAGTCATTTGTCAAATTGGATTTACCGTTGTAGACAGCATCGATCAACAATTACAACAAACTCCAAAATAAATCACCGCTCACATTCCTACCGGAATTCCCTTCGCCAACCACTTGAGAAATATTAACACCTTCGCTACTAGAGAGAGAGCTTTTTTTTTCTACACACAAGATCCCGCGATCACGCAAGTTACGTACCAAAGTGCAGCCTTCCAAAAGTTTCCGGACGACTGCGGCATCCCGAACGGCACGGAGGCTTTAGGCGTCTCTCCAGCCACCAAAAAATGTCAAAGAACACGAGAGGGAGTGCGATCAGAGGTTTTACGGGAGAACGAGAAGGGCGAACGAAAAAAAAATGATGGACGAGTAGAAATGAAAATGAGAACTGGCCTCTGCGGTCTGGAAAGGCTGGGACGCATTCGAAATGCATATCCGGGATATGCTAAATCTCCGAAAGCGGTACCGTGTGATTTCGTTGGGGTTTCGAGCTCTGTTAGGTCAGGGCTGTACCAATCGCGCGCACATACACGCACACATATATGGACAAACCTTCCGTCGATATATGTACTATTATGGTACGTGGATAGAACTGGGAAAGCGAGTATTTGCGAGACCTGGGCTCGGATTTACAATGCAAATCCACAGGAGCTGACGTACATGTATATGCACACACACACACACACACACACACACACACACACACACACACACACACACACACACACACACACACACACACACACACACACACACACACACACACACACACACACACACACACACACACACACACACACACACACACACACACACACACACACACACACACACACACACACACACACACACACACACACACACACACACACACACACACACACACACACACACACACACACACACACACACACACACACACACACACACACACACACACACACACACACACACACACACACACACACACACACACACACACACACACACACACACACACACACACACACACACACACACACACACACACACACACACACACACACACACACACACACACACACACACACACACATATATATGGATAGTATGCCGACAGCGTAGTGGGCGTCTCGGTTCATCCTACACGAACGAGGAACTCGTCGAAGCAGCTTCTCCGGTGCTTGCTTGCGACGTTGGTTACCCGAACAGCGAGAACCAACGACAACGACGATGAGGAAGACCCCGCCCTGGCTACGACCTTTGCAAATGCAAACGCTTCGTTACTTACGTCGAGAGTAACAGAGCAAGCAGCCCTCCTTCTATACTCTCTCTCTCTCTCTCTCTCTCTCTTTTTACAGGTATGTATGAGCCCTGTGATCCGTGTATGCGAGTGAAATTCACGTTACCTTCACACATCATCCGGGCCAGCTCAGAATTTCACCATGGTTTCGCTTCTATTTGCCCCACATGGAGTAGAGAGAGAGAGAGAGAGAGAGAGAGAGAGAGAGAGAGAGAGAGAGAGAGAGAGAGAGAGAGAGAGAGAACAATAATAAATAAATAAAAAATAACAGTAATAGATATAGTAATTCCAATAATTATAATGATGATAGTAATAATAGTATTAGTGATCGTGTTCATAATAATTTCGATAACTTAAGGCGTTACCCCCACTTGTAGCACAAAAAAGGCCTTTTTCATGAATTTTTTTAAAGAAAACTACAAAACTTTTTTAATCGACCAATATACCACCTTAAAGAACACATCTTGAAGAACTTTCAGTAATTTTTTTATTGAAAAATATTTCATTGTTTAATGGCAAATGGCCGTCAATGAAATAATGTTTTTGTATACACGGTTTGCGGTGACCAACATTGCGGCGAAGTGGATCATCTGAAAAAAAAATGCGAATGGATTTAGTCAAATATAAGTATAAACTAGTCTTTAATCGAAGGATTTTAAAAAAGATTCATTTTTCACAAAATGGCGGACAGTCAAAGTTAATGATTCGATTTTAACGAAAAAAAACGGCCGTTTTTTGGCTATAAAACGGCCGTTTAAAAAAAAATCGAACGATTAAAGACTACATTTTTATGTATTAAATAAGCCTGCAAAATTTCAAGAAGATCGGTTCATTAGTGTTCGAGTAATCTTGGTCACCGACTTCAGAAATGCCATTTTGAGAAAAACGCGTTTAAACCCGTGCAGAAATTTTGGCAGGGATACAGCGGGATTCTGACTTGTATCCTGGGCTCCCAGTCGGGATCTAGTCCGATATCGGATCAGATTCGAAGAATAAGTGTAAGATCCGTAAACTGGATTCCATTAGGGATCCAGAACCGGATCCTTTAATGACTCTAAATAGATTCCCCATGGAATCATTGAGGAATCTGGGAAGGATCACGGGTGAATACAGGCTGAAATAAAATGTCAAAAATGGAATTATGACATGTTAAATTTATTATAAAAATAAATAACATTTATAAAGTTTTGGTGCATTAAACTATCAGTAAAAAAAAAATTTGTCCGAAGATTCAAATGGCAGATCGCGCTCAGCGCGAGATTTTGATGTGAATTAAAAAAAATTCACATCAAAATCTGTGAATGCAAATGTATTGACAAGAAATTATAAATACAAAAAAATTCACTATATTAGTTGTGAATTTTTTCGTATTTAAGACAAATTAAAATCAAATTCGAAATGATTAGATTAAAATTTGCGCCAAAAGTGAGTTCGTACGTATTTTGAGAGAAAACATTGCCTCGAGGCAAAGAAATTTTTGCACATAACTTTTTGTTCGAACATTTCTTTGCCTCAACACAATGTTTTCTCTCAAAATACGTTTACACTTGTGGTGTAAATTTTAATATAACTGTCGTGAATTCGATTTTTATTTTCTTCAACTTGAGGAAATTCACAATTCATTTTGTGATTTTTTCATATTTATAATGTAATATTTGAAACTCACAACTTTTTTTGCAAAAATTTCTTTGCCTCGACGAAGTGTTTTCTCTCGAAATACGTAAGAACTCACGGTTGGTGTAAATTTTAATCTAATCATTGAGGATTTGATTTTAATTTGTCTTAAATACATGTTTATACCCACCGACATGTCGGTGGGTATAAACAGAGACTTATTCCCCAAAACCGGCATCCCGGTTAGAATCCAACTTGCATCAGTATCGGAATATGTACGACGACGATGGCATAATTTTGAAAATTTTGGCATCACGTGTATTTTCGGTACTACTATGTAATTCCTATCTATAGATAGGAATTTTATAGATAGGAATCTATGGACAGAAATTCCTATCTATAGATAGGAATTCCATAGTAATACAGAATATACACGTGACGCCAAAATTTTCAAAATGATGCCATCGTCGTCGTACATATGCCGATACTGATGCAAGTTGGATTCTAACCGGGATACCGGTTTTGGGGAATCCATGACAAATCCTGATCGGGATTTGATCGGACATAGGGTATCCCGGTCAAAATTTCTGCATGGGAAGTTTCAATTTCCGGTCGTTTACACAACGGATTCTTCTCTTTCAACGCTCATATCTCAGTCAATTTTGTTCGGATCGACTTGAAATTTTCAGGACATATTCTCAGATACTTATACTTAAAAAAAATGCAATAAAAAAATCGATTTTTTCAAAATCGCAATTGGGGGTAACCCCTTAATGGTAGATGGAGATGGGGCACCATGTCAAATGTCTTGCTGAAATCAAACAGCGCTACTATAGTCACGTTTCGATCGTCAACCCCAAGCCTCACATCATGACAGACTCGCAGCAAAGCCGTCTGGCCCAGGTAGGAAATCAAAAGGCTGACGATGGAAACAAGCTTGTGCGAGCCTTGTTTCACCGAGCCTAAGTGAGACAGACCTGGGCCAGGTTTCATCGCATCGTTTGGAGCAGCCTGGAATCAAGACTGGTTTCTTAGCCTAAACTCAGGGTTATTTCAAGCTTTATTCAGCCGGTGAACTTTAAGGCTAAAAAATCAAGGCTGGATGCAGGCTTTTTCAGGTTGTAATAAAACAAAATAAGTTAAAATAATATATTTTCTGTATTTTTATGAAAAAAAATGTAGCAATAAATTTGTCGGGTGCGAAGGCACGAAAAACGAAAGCGAAGGAGGCAGCTCAGAGCATTTAAACATATGCCCTTATCGATATTTATGAGGTACACAAAGAATTTTTTTTCTCGTCACACACAGATTTCGTATATACTCACTCTCTGGAGTTTGCGTACACTCTGTATATTACGTGTCCCATAAACAACAAATAAAATAAAGTATTGTTTTTTAAAATATTTAAATATATATTTTATAATAAATAATAAATATATATAATAAATAAAATGAATTATTTACAAATTTATTAAATTTACCCTAATGTAGAATATAGAAAACTAAAAACAAGCCTCATATAGCCTCGAGAAGAGTTTGGGATAAGCTTGGTCATAAATGCTCGTGAAGGCTTCATTGAGGCTCGTTTTGAGCCTTGTTGTTTCGTCGTTTCAGGCTTAGTACAGGCTTAGTACAGACTACCAGCCTTTGGTCAAGCCTGTGTTCACGAGCCTGAAACCGCGTTATCATTCAGAGGTTCAGCTAGGCCTCAAATCAGGCTGGTGCGCAGCCTGAATTAAAAAATGTGAGCCTTGTTTCAGAGCTTGGCGAGCCCCTTTTTCATCGTCAATTCCTACCTGGGGGGTACCGTGTCGTTCTCTATATCCCGATTGATAGGTGTCCAGTATTTCGTGAGTTTCTAAAAAATTCAAAACCTGTTTGTGTACAATTTTTTCGACGACTTTGGAGAACTCACATAAGTTCGCTATGGGATGATAGTCGGAAGGGGATGTCGGTGGGTTCACTTTCGACAGCGGTCGAAGAAAAGCTCGCTTCCATATGGAAGGAAAATTAGCGAGTTCGAAATAGTAGTTAAACAAAACAGCTAACAATTGAGAGAGAGAGAGAGAGAGAGAGAGAGAGAGAACGTCTTCAGGTTCTCTCGACAATTTGGGAAAAGATCCCTCATATGGAATAAATGCAAAAGTGGAGACGGTGTACGAACATACGTAGCCAACGGAAGAACTCCTATTGCAAAGTGCCATGATAATTTTTTCTCTGCAGATGAATGTGGAAAAGGAGCAGGCGGAGGTTATATGGATACAGACATTTTGGTACCTTTTCCCGAGCTTCGTTGGCCCAGGCTTCGGCAGTTTCCCTGTGCCCTCGTGCAAATTCGATACGGCAGTGCACGCGGACAGAACGACTGCGGCCGACACTCTGTCAAGAACTGAACATAGTGAAGTGACAGACGTGGAGTAAAAAGTCAATGAAACGGTATCGCGAAAGCCCGCGAAGGCATAGGAAGGAATAATGGCAATAAAAAATTGTTCCTGGAGCGAGAAGTCTTTAAAATCGATTTCAGCAGGAAAAGAAGAGGGAAAAGAGACTGGTATTTAAAAGAGTAAAGTGGTAGCGAGGCTGGTTCGAAGAGTACGCGCAAAGGAAATCAAGCGCTAGCGCCATTGTATCCGTGGCATGATCGCCACTATTTATTGGTGAAGATGATGAAGAAGGCCCCTCTTCAAGCCTTGATTGTAGCGATTACAATTTTCTTCGCGATTACGGCCAGTTTCTCGCGGAAGCGTCCCTCGAATTTACTGCTGTCGCTGCTACTTGTACAACTACGAAACTTCGACGGAAATCAGGGCCTATGAAAAGAAACGAACCGTAAAACTTGTAAAAGAGAAGGGAGCAAAAAATTTGTAACTTCGAGTTTTTAAGGGGGCAGGTACCTTCAGGCAAGGAAAAATTGCTGATTCTCATGATTTTTTTTTAAAAGGAAATATTTTCTCATTTTTTTCAGACTTAGGGAATGTTTCATTACTACTTTTGGCCGTTACATGGTATTTTTTTCGGTTATCTTCAAAAATGGCAGAGGTATGGCACGGTCTTCTCAACGGGTTGGGGCAGATGTTCTCAGACGGCGTGACGCGTAGCGTCGGCGGGATTAATCGGATGAAAAACCAAGGAAGATTTTTCTTTCATTGACACTCATACGCAGTATATGAACCAAGAAAAAGTGGGAAATGTTGAATATCGATGAAATGCTATGCTTTGAAATAAAAAAATTGAATTCTTCGAAAACAATGGACAAATCTTTGCAATAAACAAGTGCGAGTCGGGCCTCGCTCTATTAGGGTTCTGTACATATGACCAATTCTTTTTTTTTTAACTGGATTTTTAATTAGGTACGCTTTTTTTCTTCCTTAGTTCTTAGGTAGTACTAAACTGAAACCATATGGGGTGATGATAGTTAAAGAAAGCTTTGTACACTCCTGCTGTATGCTGATAATGAAAATATATGAAATTATTATTATTTAAATATTTAAAATACCAAATTACTTATTTTTGGAGTCGGTACCAGCCAATTGCCAATATTCTGACATTTTGCGCAGAAAAATGGGAGGCGAAAAGAAATGAAATATACGATCTACAGTCTTTTTTAAATTTGCAATCTCGTTTCTTCCGCGACGTCAATCTCTCCGTCTTGGCTGGCACTGACTCCAAAAATAAGTAATGTGATATTGTAAATATTTTAATAACAACAATTTTATGTAGTTTTATTATAAATGTATTGTATTATATATACAATAAATTATTATATACAGTACATTATGAATCGGCGTTTTCAGTATTTGTTGTTTAAGGACAGTATATGGTACATAATATACAGAAATTCCAAATTCCTAACTAATTTAGTTTTTGAGACAGACCCCGTAACAAAAATGGTCCAAAAATGATAACTTTGACGGCTCCCCATGTCATTATTTTTGAAGATAAAAAATAATAAAAAATATATTTGTACTCTACTCAATGAGCTTTAAACAATGACACCCCACATGCCAAGGTAACAATTTCTTTCTGCTTCTTTTTCATGTAGGAGACCCCCATGAAAAATAATTTAATTAAATTTCCAATTCAATATTCGTTTTTGGCTCTACTTTCTACACAATATATCAAAATTTCAGGCCTGTAACTCATTCCTTTTACGAGCTAGAGACCCGTGATACACGGATCGACAGACAGCAAAGTGACAGCCATAGGGCTCCGTTTTGCCCTTTGGGTACGGAACCCTAAAAAATACATGTTTCTTTCATATCTTCAAAAACGTTTAGGGTCATGTTTTAGACAATTAAGGTTAGAAAGATTTATGCCAAATTTAATCATAATCGGTCGATCAGTTTTCTAACGATACGCCACGCCAGTTTTGCAAATACAGTTTGGAAGACCGTGCCATCCCTTCACCATTTTCAAAGATTTAAGGGGTCTTCTCACTTTAGACGCTAAAAAGGCTATTTTCGTGTATTTTTTTGATAGGTTCATATTATAGATATTGATAAAAAAGTTGTTACACTTAATAAATACACTTTCAAAATTCATACATTAAAAAAAATGTATTTATGTAACCCAAACAAACTTTAAACGCGTTTTTCTCGAAACAACGGTTTTCGACGGCTTGTTGGTAAAATATTCGAAACTACTGAACAAATATTTTTTTTTTCAGATACTCAGATATTTTCAGATTTTCAGAACAGATATTTACTTTTTTTCTGCAAAAACGGTGAAAAACACGTTTTTTTGTTTTTCTTCCAAAAATGTCCGCCATTTTGTTATTTTTGCATATATCAAAAATCGTATGATATACGCTACAGCCATTAACATACTGGATCTAAAACCGTTTGATTGTTTTGTTTCGGATTATCCATATCCGATATTTCATCAACGGCGCAGATCTACAATTTTATTAGGAAATTTTTTTAACTACCTTTTTCGTCTATAAAGAGTGACTTAACTAAATAATTTAAAAAAAAAATGTATTTCGAAAGTGTAACAACTTTTATGTCAACACCTATAATATAAAACTATCAAAAAAATGCATGAAAATAGCCTTTTTTTAGCGTCTAAAGTGAGAAGACCCCTTGAAAAAACCATGGAACAGCAAAAAGGAGTAGTAAAACATCCCCTGAGTTTCAAAAAAAGTGAAAAAATCTGTCCTTAAAAAAAATCATAAAAATCAGCAATTTTTTCCTCGCCTAAAGGTATCTCCTCCCCGAAGCAAATCGCAGAATCGTCACTTCCCGAGGAACCGAAGAATTGTCGATTTTTCACAGCGACTAATGCACAGAATTCCTCGCCATCGAAGCTGCCAGAAAAAAGCTCGAAAAACTTTTTGAATCTGCTTGATTGATCTCAATAATAGACGACTTCCCAAAGGATTAGGAAAGTTTCATAAAAAAGGGAAAAACTTTTACCTTGCGCACTCCCGATTATGGAAAAAGTTGCTCGTCCAGATTTTCACCAGTCTTCGTCGGGATCGTGCCAGGCCGAAGGAACGAGAAGAGGTTGGCCGCGAAATAAGCTCGGGGCAAGAAGAATCTGGTCGAAGATGAGTGTCTTTCGAATATCGAGCAGTGACCCACTCTGCCGCGAGTTTTCTGATCGATAGCCGCCAATACACATATACCATCTGTTTGCTTGTCATTGGTGCCCGGGCACATCATACGCGCTGCTTGTACAGACCTAAATGTCTGGAACCTTGGAATCTGTCGTGGCGACACACGTAGCTTGTCTTTCACGTTTGGGCAGGTACATTGGTAGCTGCGCGTACGAGACACATAGTTCCACGTTGGAGCGTCAATTTCCCTGGACAAGTCGCGAGCTTCGGGTGTTGATTAATTGTTCACTCGCCTCGAGGTATCAAGCTTCTCTATGAATGGCCATTCTATTCGTGAAACAGACTCATGTGACTGAAGCAAGCGATCCTACAACGTCACCATGCCCTTTGAGGCCCACCTACTTCCCGATGCCTCGCGAATTAAAATATCAATAAGTAAATATACAATACAATATAACATAATAATAATAACTAAATATAATAGAACATAAATGGGTGAGGTTCCGAACCTCCCCTCTTATCGAGCTGAAATTTTGCACGAACCTTCTTTTTAAGCGACCTTCACACTTCAGACGCCAAAAGGGCTATTTTCATGAATTTTTTTGATACGTTTATATTATAGATATTGATATAAAAGTCCTTACACTTAACGGGGAGGGGGGGGGGGGTAAAGTTAATTCGGCGAAAACAGGCATGTTTTTAAGATTTTTTTTGGCGTAACGAGTAGTGTTCGTTTATTGAAAAATTTACATATAATAAAGTAACATTTGAACAACATTCTCCTAAATTTGCATTGTAAAATATTCAAAATTGAGCGAGTGAAAATTAAACCCCGGAGGCGCCTCGAAAAAAAGTTGGTTTGCGGTGTGCACCATAACTCGCAACAGAATCATTTGAAACAAAAAAATCAAAATGCATTTGTTAAAGGAGATGTTTCTCGAGGTAATGACGAGAGGATTTTTTTTTTCGATTTTTCGATTTTTCGTAGCACTTGGGAGCCAAAAACCCGATTTTCGCTAAAAAAATCGGCTAATTTGTTGTTGAAAAATTAGTAATTATTTAAAAAAAAAACAAAAAAGCTCTCGACAATACCTGGTGAATTATGTGAAGAAGTACTGTGCAAAATTTCAAAGCGATTGGTCCAGTAAATTTTGAGTTATCGTGCACACGGACTTCAAATATGACAAGTCTCAGAAAAACGGTTTGAAAAACGCAGAAGAGAAGAGAACGGCATGGAGCAAATAGACGCTCAAATACTCATAACTTCTTGAATTTTACTCCGATCGACTTGAAATTTTAACACAATATTCTTGATATATTATGCATTCATTTAAAAAATTTTTAAAAATGAAAAAAAAATTTAAATACTTTACCCCGCCCTTAATGAATACACCTCCGAAATACATTAAATTTTTTAATTTATTTATTTAAGTCACTATTTATAGACGAAAATGGTAGTTAAAAAGAATTGTAGGTTTGCGCTGTTAATGAAATATCGGAGATGGATCATCCGAAACGAAAAAATTGAACGGTTTTCGATTCGGTATGTAAAGGCCTTAGGCCACTCTAGAGGCCGAAAAAATAGGCTTTTTGGGGATTTTTTCTCAGAAAAACTACAAAATAAATCGAGATTACAAAAAAGGGTGTTTATCATACATATCAATGACTGTATACGATAATTTTTTTGAAGCGATGAATTTCAAAATGCCGGCTTTGCAGCGTTTACCTCAAAACTGCATTTTTCAAGTTGGCCGGATACATAACTCAGACAATTTTCAACCGATTCACTTCAAATCTTGAATATATATTGAAAAATACATTGTCTATGGAAGCATGTAGGATTTTGTTTGTGCTGCATAGTTCATTTGTTATTGACAATTATCTGACGATTTCTTAGGCAAATTTTTGGGAAGTGAAAAATTTCGTCAGATAATTGTTAATAACAAATGACCTATGCAATATAAAAAAAATCCAAAGTACTTCCATAGACAATGTATGTTTCAAGATATATTCAACATTTCAAGTGAATTGGTTGAAAATTGTTAGAGTTATGTTTTCGGCCAACTTGAAAAATTCAGTTTTGAGATAAACGCTGCACAACCGCCATTTTGAAATTAATCGCTTCGAAAAAATTTTTGTACACAGGTACTGATATCTATGATAAAAACCCTTTTTTGTAATGTCGATTTATTTTGTAGTTTTAATGAAAGAAATCCCCAAAAAGTCTATTTTTTCGGTCTATAGAGTTGCCTAACCCCTTAATGGCTATTGCATATCATACAATTTTTAATATATGCAAAAATAACAAAATGGCGGACATTTTTCGAAAAAACAAAAAACTATGGACAACAAAAAACAAAAAACAAAAAACAAAAAAGCTATAGCTGTAAAGAATATGTGGTTAAAATTTCATAAGGATTGGTTCAATAGTTTCGAAGATTTTATAAACAACCCGTCCAACAACGTTGTTTTGAGAAGAACGCGTTTAACGTTTGTTTGGGCTACATAAATACATTTAAAAAAATTTGAAGGGTATTTCGAAAGTGTATTTATTAAGTGTAACAACTTATGTATCAATATCTATAATATAAACCTATAAAAAAATACATACAAATAGCCTTTTTTAAGGGTCTAAAGTGAGAAGACCCCTTAAGGCAAGAGCCTGATTCAGAACGTCCAAAAAAGTGTTTTTTTCGGGATTTTTTTTTAAAGGGACAAAACAAAGTGCGCCCAGTAAACGTTGAGGTATTTTTTCATGTATATTTGCATTGTATAAAAAGAAATTTTCAACATGAAACGGGAAATCGGGAAAGATGCAGCTCGTAATTCTTGACTGAACCAAATAAACTAATAAAATGTTCAATTGTCATACATTTTTCTTCTGGGTGAACTAAGAAAAAGCAGAAAAAATCGTAAAATTATAACTTTTTTCAGGTTTGAAAAAAATGCGTTTAAAAAAAACACTTTAACGTGCTTTGAAAATGATTTAAAATTACTTTTTCAACTACTTTTTAAGCCACTTTGAAGAGATTTTCATACTGAAGAAAACGAATTTTGGTTTCATTCAATAGGTCGTTTGGTTTTTTTTGCTATCACGCCCGCCAATTTTGAAAAAGCGTGAAATTGAAAAGTGAAGAAAACGCGCTTTATATTTTTTAATAGAAAGAAATATTAATATCAAAAATCAATCGCTTCTCTGCTTTTGGCCTTGTAACTTCGAAAATATTTACAATTGGACTTTGTAACTTTGTAAATATATTCTTGGACAGTTTATTTATCGATTTAAGCAATAAAAAAAACGATTTTTTTGGACTTTCTAATTCAGGCTTCCGCCTTAATGTTCTAAGAGATTTTTCCTGAATTCCTGAAGGGATTTCTGGCGAGGCGCAATAGTTTTTGGATTTGGGTTTGGGCTTCTTTGGGTTTGTTTGGATATTTTTCTTTGGACCAAACGGAGAGCGCTATCACATTTATAGGTATGAACGTAGACGTAGCAGATATACATAGTCGGCGCGCGTTAAAAAAAAACTTCAAAATTCCATAACTCGAAAACTGTTGCGAGTCGCCAAAAATCCTTTAAGGGGTTGTCTTACAATAATAAAAGGAAGGTTTGTGCAAAATTTCAGCTCGATCGGAGGGGGGTGGGAGCAGAACCTTACCCCTTAAAAAAAAAAAACTTAAAAATTCTATATCTCGAAAACTATTGCGAGTCGCCAAAAATCCTTTTAGGGGTTGTCTTACAATAATAAAAGGAAGGTTTGTGCAAAATTTCAGCTCGATCGGAGTCGGTGCGGGACCTTATCCAAATAAATAAATAGCGAAGAACTTAAAATTTAGCGGTCGATTTCTGAAGAAATCGATTCCACGAAATTGTAAATTCGTGGAGACAAAAAATGCACGTAGCTCATTTGTATTCGACGGAATTTATTAAAATCGCGGGTATTTTTTTACTCGCAACGGGAAATTATGGTCGAAGGATCATTATTTATTTTATACATCGGAAGATTATTTGCGTACGACGAGCGTTGCAATTTTTTGCAACTGATAGGCGAGCCATTGAGATAGTAATTTTGGATTATTCTTCTCAAAGTTATTTGTACGACCTTCCGGTTATCGCATGCAGGTACGTGTATACCATTAATTATTTACGATCGCACGTAACAGCGCCAAGATTCCACGAGTCGTTATTACAACGTTATAGCGTATCGCATGAGACAAGACGAAAAACATTACGAAATTAGCGTACAAAGGATTTGCAGGCTGAAGGTAGGCGACAATAATTTTTAAATAACTGCGACAGAATTTTTATTACTAACGTAACATCCAATGGCGAGAATTCTGACTTTTTTTCGTCGTTGAGCAAAAAATTGGTGTTTTTTCATTAGGATTTTAATGTTATTTAATTTTATAGAGTAAGTTTTGGATTTTTCACAATAAAACGAATATTGGCAAAATTATTTTTCTCTCCCTTTGTCTTACACGTTGATCGGAATATTTTCTTGCATTAGTAATGAATCGGTTGCGCCAATTTATAATTTGGTATTTTGGTTTTTATTTTATTTCGATGACGAAATAAGCAACGAATAAAAAAAAGTGGCTTCGTTCACTGTGCCCACAATCAATTTATCAATATTTACATAGAAGCAGGGTTGCAAATAATGCATTCGCGTTTTCATTACTTATTACTTTACATTTTGTAATGAAAAAAAAAACCATTACCCATTGCATTACGTTTAGTAATGTAACAAATTTCCATTACTCATTACATTACATTTTGTGATGCAAACAATTGCCATTACTCATTACATTGGAGTATGCAATGTAAAAAATTTTCATTACTCATTGAATTAAATCTTGTAATGCAAACAAATTTCATTACTTTGGAATTTATAATGTACAACATTTTCATTCCCCATTACATTACGTTAAATAAATAATTAAATATTTTCATTACCCATTACAATGTAATGGGTAATGGATTTTTTTTACATTACAAAATCCAATGTAATGAGTAATGGAAATATTTTACATTACAAATTGTAATGTAATGAGCAATGGCATTTTTTCACATTACTAATGCAATGCAATGTAAAAATCTCCATTACTCATTACAGTGTAATGAGGCTTATTATTCGTTTACCATTAGGGGCAACGGTTTTTGCACTAGGTCGATCTGACCTGATGAGAAACGAATAATAATCGATATTACCTTGTAATGAGCAATGGAGATTTTTTACATTACATTAATAATGTAAACAAATTCCACTGCTCACTACCTTACATTTTGTACTGTGAAAAATTCCATTACTCATTACATTAAATTTTGTAATGTGAAAAAATGCATTACACATTACATTGGGCTTTGTAATGTAAAAAATGTTCATTACCCATTACAGAGGAAGATGTGTAATGAAATTCTCTGTCATTACACATTACATTGCATTTTGTAATGAAAATGTTTCACATTACAAAATGTAATGTAATGAGTAATGGACATTGTCTACAATACAAAATATAATATAATGAGCAATGGACATTTTCTACATTACAAAATCCAATGTAATGAGTACCGGAAATCGTTTACATTAGAAAATATAATGTAATGCGTAATGGATTTTTTTTACATTACTGGACGTAATGGAATGGTTAGTGAAATAGTTTTTCATTACCCATTAAAAAAATCATGAATAATGCATTACTTTTTCATGAAAAATTTCGCAACCCTGTATAGAAGAAAAGGATATGTTTGATATGCGTACACGTTTTTTTTCGGTCAACGATTTCTCAGGGAAATGTGTCGCTTGCCAATTCAGTATCGTCTGGATGGAATAAAAAGATTCGGTTCGTGACTAAATGATACACGACGATTCGTGATGGGAAGAAATTCTGGATTCCTTGACGTATTACGGAATTACATGGTTTTCTGTTTCGCTGCATTCATACAAATATATTCATACCCCGAGATCTCGAGGGGGCGAGTAATACTCGCTGAGATGGGAAAGAAAAGTGGCCTGGAGCTTCTTCGTATTCGGAGGGAGGCTTATTCGTATCCGCGGGACAATCGCTTGCAGAAGTGTCGCGATAAGCGATTGCCGCACTAAAAGTAACCGTTGGTGCCGGGCTTAGAAGGGAAAAGCCGAGGAACACAGTGAAAAATACGCGGAAAAAAGAAGAAGAGACAACGCAATGGAAGGGGAGTTACCATCTTGGGCCGGAAAAGATGAGTATAAGGGAATAAAAGACCGTGGTGAATATAAACGGTCGAGAAAAATAGTAAAACGAAAGGAACAATTTAACGGAGTATTTGGGAGAGCGAAGAGACAGAGGGGGGGGGAGAGAGAGAGAGAGAGAGAGAGAGAGAGAGAGAGAGAGAGAGAGAGAGAGAGAGAGAGAGAGAGAGAGAGAGAGAGAGAGAGAGAGGGGGGGAGGGAGAGAGAGAGGGGGGGAGAGAGAGGGGGAGAGAGAGAGGGGGAGAGAGACAGGGGGAGAGAGAGAGAGAGAGAGAGAGAGAGAGAGAGAGAGAGAGAGAGAGAGAGAGAGAGAGAGAGAGAGAGAGAGAGAGAGAGAGAGAGAGAGAGAGAGAGAGAGAGAGAAGGGACGCGTGCAAAGCGTGGAATGAGTAAAAGAGCAAAGTGGAAAAAATGTGAAATAGCAAATCTTAGAGGATTACAAATGGTGCACAATGTGAAATGTAATTTTTTTTAAAGTGGTCTTTGCACATTTATTTTAGAAATTCGACCGATCTACGTTCCATCAAATACGGAAGATGTAAATGTATATCCAAAAATGGCAATGTTTCCAAGGCTACTCTCTTATTATTTTAGCTCACCTTAAGGGTACCTTACTAAAGGTACTCACCTTTACCTAACCTCACTGTGGTGGGCCAAAAAGTTCTTTTTTCTGATTTTTTGTCTTCTAAATGATTTATTTGTCATTTGGTAAAAGGTATTAGTACAGTCGTGCTGTATATTGGAATCGGAAAAAATTAGAAGGCTAGTTTTTTGACAGGTGGTTTTGTAGGTGCCGCGAGTGCTAAATCCTAGTTTGCCTAAAAACCGAGCTGCAGGGTTTTCTTTTAGGGGGTGGGGGTGGATTAATGCCAAACTACAACTCCTACGAGGTCAGTGCTGGGAGAGAAAATCTTCAGAAAAATCTGGGCTTTATTTTTGTCCACAGTGTCGAAGTCGTGGAAGTTCATTTTCGGGGTGAAAGAGTGGGGTGAAATTCTGAAAAATCAGTTTTGATTCGATAACTTTTTAGGAAAAATTCATAAATTTTTTGTTCAAATCGGAACGTTGCAGCTGTTGAAAAGACGCGTCGATCGAGCATTTGACAATCCCTTTCCGATAAAATCTTCACCCCCAAAAAAAATGTTCAAATATAGAAAAAATATTTGTTTATTGAATAACTAAAAAACAATCGATTTTTCGGGGATGGTTTAAATGTACGAAATGAAGATAATAATGTTCTCTATATTTTTGTTTCGATGGGGCACCCTTGAATTTTGTTTTCTCCAACCCCTCTCGGAGGTTGAAAATTCAAAATGAAATTATGGGAAAACGATTGAGCGAAAATAAAGAGATACGAGCTTGGCGCTGTGGACAAAAATGTAGCTGAGGGTTCAAGCTACAAATTGTTCCACGGCGACGAATTTGTGCGGTTAATAGTTTTCCCAGAATTTAATTTTTTGTATTTTCAAGCCCCGAGAGGGGTTTAAAAAACAAAATTGAAGGGTGGTCTATAGAAACGAAAACATTGAGAACATTATTCTCTAAATTTCGTACATTTAAACCATACCCGAAAAATCTTTTTTTGGGCTTAAAGATCTAATTGAAGAGTGTTGATCAAATACTTGATCTACGCGTCTTTTTAAAGGCAACGTTTCCATTTGAACAAAAAGTGTCCGAATTTATCCTAAAGAGTTATTGAATTAAAACAGATTTTACAAAATTTCACCCCACTTTTTTACCCCCAAAATGAACTACCACGACTTCGGCGCTGTAGACAAAACTAAAGCCCGGAATTTTCTGAAAATTTTGTCTCGCGGCGCCGACCTCGTAGGGGTTGTAGTTTTGCATCAATTTACCCCTATCCCCCTCCATCCACTGAAAGAAAACCCTGCACCCCGATTCTAAGGCAAAGTAGGATTTAGTATACCCGCGGCATCTACAAAATCACCTGTCAAAAGACTAGCCTTCTTCTATTTTTATCCGATTACGGGGTTTTTCACCGTCAGCACGACTGTACTATATGTTATTAAGCATATATCGAACTTATTTCGTGTACATTTTTATGAAAAAAAAAAAAAACATAAAAAATAAACAACGTCGTTGAGGTATAATAGAGCCTCCGTATAAAAAATGTTGTCCAACGGCCGGGTCGATAAGTTGGAAATGGTTGGTCTGAAAAGTGATAATAAGAAAGTTTTATACTCTATAAAAATTGTAGTTCTCGTTGTACGTAGCCATTTTTTGAAAATAATCTTTACAAAATGGCGGGTGTTCAAAGAAGTGTAATTTTGGCGAAATTTTTGTTTGTATTCAGGGTCTTAAAAAATACTAAATTCCAGAGAAAAAGACGGCTACGTACAACGATAGCTACTGCAATGACGGAAATTTTGGTTTTTTCAAATTGACAATTAGACAATTATAGCTAGAGTTACGATTCCGGCCAGGTTGACAAAAGTCGTGTAAAAAAAGCGATTGAAAGATTTAGCTCACGTAAATCGTTCTCACTAAATCATCTATAATTTGGTCAATTTTCTATATTTTTACTAGACTATTTTTTAAAAATATCCTTGAATATGTATTAGGGTGGCACAAATTTGAGCTATTTTTTTTCTTTCTCTCACTATCCAATTGTTTACTTTAAAGAAAAGAAAACAATATTGTCGTGAAAGCTGCGAGCGGTCTACAAATATTTAGAGGTCGCTAAAGCCTCCCCAAAATTAAAATGTTCATTACAGAATCGATTTTTTTTCGTTCACTTCTCACCTATGAATTTTACGCTTTATAATTTAAAAATTAAGCTCACGAAAGCCCTAGCCGGCAATGAATATTTAATGGTCGCTCAAGGGCTTCGAAATTTCCAATAGTCGCAATTGTTCTCTCTTCTCACTCATAAATTTAGCACTTTGTAATATTTTCAAAAAAATTAGTCCCTTTTTCTTTAGAAACGGATTTTTTTAATTTACCTCACACTTCTGACCCGATAAAACGGGGAACCTATAATTTTGTTTACGGACAAGAGCTTTAAAGAATTATTATATGAGAAAAAAATTATAATTCTTGGGTTAGTAGTGTGAGGTAAATTTGGAAAATCTGTTTCTAAAGAAAAACGATTAATTGTTTTGAAAATTTTACAAACCGTCAAATTTATGAATGAGAAGAGTACAAAAAAATTGGCCAAATTTTGAAATTTTGAAGCTCTCGAGCGACCACTAAATATTCAATGACCGGTAAGCTTCCGCGAGCTCAATTTTAAAATTATAAAGCGTACAAATCATGGGTGAGAAGAGAACGAAAAAAAATCGATTTTTTAAAGAAATTTTTAATTTTTAAGAGACTGAGCGACCTCTAAATATTTTTTGACCGCTCGCAGCTTTTGCGACAATTTTTTTTTCCCTTTGAAGTAGATAATTGGATGGTGAGGAAAAGGAAAAGATAGAATTCAAATTGGTGCCACTCTAATTTGTATACTCTGAGAAAATGCAACAAAAAACGATTTTTTGTCCGTCACAGTGGTGTCCCACTTCAATAAAAATTAAAAATATTCCGAATTAAAAAACTCGTCAATTCCTACGCAAACATTTGACTTCGCAAATGGTGATTCGCTGGACGAAAACAAAAGTCATTTTAATCAATATTTCAATAGTTACGTTCCGTGAGAATTATTTCCCATTTACCCGAAGCTTTTTCCGACATCTTTCGAGAAATTCGTCTCTCAATCCAGCGTCGGAAGTAGCCTCGAATTTTTTCTGTCTCATTCCAAGCATGAAATGTTTCCATAAAAGAGGATTTTAGCCGCACTGAGCCGGCGAATCGTTCTTGAAAAGAAAGAAGACGAAGATCTCAGCAGTTTCGAAATGTTTCGGGCATTCGGAAGGCATTAAAAAGGAAAAGAGCTATCGAGGAGGCGACCGCGAAGAGATAAAATAGGAAATTGTGGTGGGCCGAGGGAAAAAAAGGGAGAATAGCGGCGGGCAAAGATGGTGAGAGAAGAAAAATACGTGTATATACACATACGCCGAGGGGAGAGGAGAAAAGCAAAGACAGATAAACGAAGAAAAGAGGAAAGGGGATAAAAAGTACATACGAGAGTTCCTGCACGGAGTAACAGGTACGAACTGAGAGTACCTGGACTAGATCGTGGTTACGAGATAAAAGGCTTCTCGTCGGTTCAACGCCCTCAAAAAAAAAAAAAGCAACGCGTTATAAAATATTTGCCCTCGTCTCTGTTATTTCGAGGAACGAAATTTATTAAAATCATATAAAATGTCTGTGTTACTTTGCTCCGGCGTCTGCGTGTATATAATCAAACCATCCGGACTTTCTATATTATTTATCAGCGACGAAATACGATACAGTTTAATTTGTCGTGCAGAACAGATCGTGGTCTCAAATTTGGAAAATTTATGTCGAACGGCGGATATTTTTTCGACCACTACAAACTACAATTGGTGACCCCTTAAAAATTGTTATGAAACCAGCAACGCAAGACCCATTTAAGGGGTTGGTCCCACTTGCGATTTTGAAAAAAATCGATTTTTTTTATTGCATTTTTTTGAAGTATAAGTATATGAGAATATGTCCTGAAGATTTCAAGTCGATCCGAACAAAATTGACTCAGATATAAGCGTTGCAAGAGAAGCATCCGTTGTGTAAACGACCGGAAATTGAAACTTTAAACGCGTTTTTCTCAAAATGGCATTTCTGAAGTCAGTGACCAAGATTACTCGAACACTAATGAACCGATCTTCTTGAAATTTTGCAGGCTTATTTAATACATAAAAATGTAGTCTTTAATCGTTCAATTTTTTTTCGAAAAAAATGGCCGTTTTATAGCAAAAAAACGGCCGTTTTTTTTCGTTAAAATTGAACCATTAACTTTGACTGTCCGCCATTTTGTGAAAAATGAACATTTTTTAAAATTCTTCGATTAAAGACTAGTTTATACTTATATTTGACTAAGTCCATCCGCATTTTTTTTTCAGATGATCCACTTCGCCGCAATGTTGGTCACCGCAAACCGTGTATATAAAAACATTATTTCATTGACGGCCATTTGCCACTAAACAATGTAATATTTTTCAATAAAAAAATTACTGAAAATTCTTCAAGATGTGTTCTTTAAAATGGTTTATTGATCGATTAAAAAAGTTTTGTAGTTTTCTTTAAAAAAATTCATGAAATAGGCCTTTTTTTGCGCTACAAGTGGGGGTAACGCCTTAAGGGGAGCCGGAAAACACCTAGGAACCGGAAAAAGGTCATTTTTGTGAATTTTTTCAAGGAAAACTATTTGAAATCTCGGATTGGGGTTTTAATTATCTAAAAGTATATACATTCAAAAATATGTTTAATTTTCTTTATTTAAAAGTATCAAAAATATACAAGGATATTGCATGATCCTTGGAGCATCGTAAAAAAATCTGCCTATACGGTACCAACTGGCGTTTCGTCAACAATCAACTGAAAAAAAAAAACCAAAAAGATTATTAAATTAAATACTATAATCTAGGACTTGTCATAGCCGATTTTGAAAATATCGATTTTTGACAAAATGGCGGACGTTTGAACATAAATAGTGATTTTTGGGCGAAACATTAGTTTTTATTTTGCCTATAAAATAAAAACTGAGTAACGGAAAAAAATCCTATGACAAGTACTAGATAATGGTGTGTAGAATAACCACAAAAAACCTCAAGGCAATCGATTCATTGGTTTTCGATAAATTTTAGGTACCGATTTGAAAAACGTGTTTTTGAGAAAAACGCGTTTGAAAATTTGGGAATGAATAAATCATGAAATTTGTCAACTTACATGGAATCATCGATACCAGGCCCATAGTGTAGGTCTTCTACCGTCGACGGAATGTTCACAGCTTCTAAATCGATTTTTTCGACCATCTAGGTGTCTATCTCTCCTTAAGCAATTCGATTATTGCTGCAATGCTATATCAGCGTTGAAAATCGCAACAATTGAGGGGTTTTCTCACTTTAGACGCTAAAAAGGCTATTTTCATAAATGTTTGTGATCGGTTTATATTATAGATATTGGTATAAAAGTTGTTACACTTAATAAATACACTTTTGAAATACATTAAACAATTTATTTTTTATTTTTTCAAGTCACTATTTAACAGACGAAAATGTCCCAAACAAATGGTAGGTCTGCAGTATGTTAATGGCTACGGCATATACCATACGATTCTTGATACATGCAAAAATAACAAAATGGCAGACATTTTTAGAAAAAAAACGTTTTTTTTGTAAAAATTAGTAAATATCAAAATTTTAAAAAATCCTTGATATGCGCTAAAGCTATAGTTGTAAAGAATATATGGTTAAAATTTCATAAGGACCGGTTCAGTAGTTTCGAAGATTTTATCAACAAGCCGACGAAAAACGTTGTTTCGCGAAAAACGCGTTGAAAGTTTGTTTGGGTTACATAAATACATGACATTTTTTTAAATGTATTTCGAAAGTATCTTTATTAAGTGTAACAATTTTTAGATCACTATCTGCGGTATAAACGTATCCAAAAAATTCATAAAAATAGCATTTTTTAGCGTCTATAGTGAGAAGACCCCTTAAATTTTGCTCATCACCGAGCGGGAAAACGTTCAAGATTGATTTCTTCAACGTACGATTAAGAAATGAATCGCGAGTGAAACTTGGTAATTCGGGCATGCGGCATACAGCTAGGTGTATCGGGTAAGGAGCGATCGTAAAAATTGTTATCTGAATTGACTTTTCAAGTACATATCGACGAGGTTCTCGGCTCGAAGCGCGTAATCAGTTCACCGCATGCAAAACATGCTACTCGTGTATGGCTGAACTAATCGTGCACACTTGTATGCGCATATTGTTAAATCCTCGTCATCGTCTTTCGCACGTGGTTCAGCGGAAACGAAAATGTCTGACTGCTCGTGCGGATGCATATTTGAACATCGAATATGGGAAAGAGTATACTGAATACTTTCGTTCCATGACACTGTAAATTAAGGGGTCGGACTTTGGACGCTAACTTTGGACGCTAACAACGGGCTATTTTGGACGCTAACAACGGGCTATTTTCATGGATTTTTTAAATAGGTTTATATTATAGATATTCAAATAAAATTTGTTACACTTAATAAATACTCTTTCGTAAATCATTTTTAAAAAGTTATTTATTTATTTAAGTCACTATTTATAGACGAAAAGGGTAGTTAAAAAATGTCCTAAAAAATCGTAGGTCTGCGCTGTTGATGAATCTCGGAGATGGATCATCCGAAACAAAAAAATCAAACGGTTTTAGATTCAGTATGTTAATGGCTATAGCGCATATCATACGATTTTGGATGTATGCAAAAATAACAAAATAGCGGACATGTTTCGAAAAAACAAAAAAAAAACGTTTTTTCGCCGTTTATGGGAAACAAAAATAGTAAATATCCAAATTTAAAAAATCCTTCATATGCGCTATAGCTATAGTTGTGGAGAATATGTGGTTGAAATTTCATAAGGATCGGTTCAGTAGTTTTCAAGATTTTGTCAACAAGCCGTCGAAAAACGTTGTTTCGAGAAAAACGCGTTTAAAGCTTGTTTGGGTTACATAAATACATTTATAAAATATTTTTTTATGTATTTCCAAAGTGTAGTTATTAATGGGTTAGGCCACAGTAGCGGGTATAAAATAATGTGCGAATAAAGCAATTATTTTTCGTACGAAAAATTGATTCACTCATAAAATTAATTACACATCTATTTAGTATGAATATCAAGCTGTTATAAAATATATATATTTTTTTCAATGTACAAAATTGCGGACTACTAATATTTTCTTTTGTTATCATTTTTTTGCGCTCCACGGCGTGTCATTTAGCATCTACAATTTTTTACTTAGAACAAAAAACAAAAATTCTCGTAATCTACATTAGAATACCTAGAGAAGTACGTACGGAATTTGAAAAATATTGTTTAATTCAAAAGTTGTAGGTATTTGAATGATTTTTCAGTGAAAAAATTCGTATAAAACTGCCCATGAAGTGAAAAGTTTTCGATTAATCAAAAATTCCGCACCTACTTCTCTGCGAAATGCAATCAGGAACATAACTTTTAAATTTGAAGTAAATCGAGTGAAAATTGTTGAAGTTATTTGTCATGCCAGTTGGAAAAAAGCTGTTTCGAGAAAAACGCGTTCAAAGTTTCAGGTATTCTACGGTCGTGCCAGAGGTGAAAAACAGGTTCTTGCTATAAATCAAATAGTAACTTATTCTTATGATGGTAAAGCACCGTTTTAGCGAGAAAAAAATTGATTTTGTGAAAATTCTACTGTGGCCTTACCCTTTAAGTGTAATAACTTTTATATCAATATCTATAACATATTCCTATAAAAAAATTTCATGAAAATAGCCTTTTTTGCGTCTAAAGTGAGAAGACCCGTTAACAATGTCGATAATAGAGAAAAAAATAGCTAAATCGCGAGATTGAAAAACTAAACTCATGACTTAATGGACCGTGACAAATTATTGTAAATATGGAAGTTTCGAGTAATAATACTTTACAATAAAACGCAAATATGATAAAATGAAAATCAAACCTTCGTTATAAAAAAGTATTTAAAAAATGTTTATCTCTGTAGTATACAGGGTGAGGCAATCACATGTTAGCAGTAAAATTTCAAGAAAGTATTGAATTTTTTAAACCTCTGAATCTGGAGAAAATAGATGTCATCGTCTAGACGATACTGAGTCTTTACGAAGTTTTTGAAATTTTTTTCACCACCAAATACTAGAGATAAAAAATAGTTTGATATATGGAACTTTACGTGCAGTTAGATGGGCAAGACGTTGACGCTATGGGTGATGTAATTTTTTTGTTATTTAGTACCAAGATAAACCATTTTTAACAACCGATTAACGCAAACTAAACCTTTGTAAACATTTAGAAAAAAACCATCTTGCCTACCGTAAACCATAAATATATCGAATATTGAATCATCAAGGTTTGATGAAAGATTACGAATCTTGGCTCGCGAATGAACAACATTGCTGCCAACCTCATAATGTCCGCGAAGTAGCTATATTTCGGCGACATTTAATATTAATTGATGGTAATATTAAATAACATCGTGACATAAATATAAATAGGCATAATTATAAATAACTGAAACGTTTGACTTGAAACATATGACTCATGTTAGACATTAACATTTGCTGACGCAGTTTTTTCATAATAATCATTGATAATGTATTCTTCATGAAGTTGGCAGTAACACAAAAGTTTTTATAATTTATGTGATAAACATATAAAAATGCATAATTTTGCCCTTTAATTATATGTTCCATGAAAAATTAGCATCTACAGAATAAATGTATTCCTCGTATGCATTTGATAAGGTTAATTGAAAAAAAAATAATTCATAAACCATCATTTAATTCAACTAGACCGCTCCAACCTCATTAATAAGACAATACAATCAATGCGAATCACATTGCAAGCGTGAATTGAAAGTGGCGACCATCACTTTCTTCGGAGGTTTGAATTTGAGAATTTATTCGGAGGTTTGAATTTGAGCATTTTAGGGATAGTGAAAAATAAAAATAATCGATTCCTTCGACAGTTTATTTGTTGAAAACGTATATTTTCTGCGTTTTTTCATTTCAATGACTTGTTATAATTCACAATTACCGCAATCGACGCATAAGTACATTCGTTGCTCGTTGCACATAGCCCTCCTGCATAGCTGACACTTGCTTTTAGTTTTACGATCGGCATTCTAAATACATAATCTATTATAGTACCGCGAGATAAAAAAATATTTATGAGCATTTTCTCTCGTAACTCATTTACATGTAACAATAAAACACCAGACTTCACAAAAAAAACATTTTCACCCCACTACTGCTGAACGGGGTCCGAGCGACCCCAGGTCCTTTTTCGACAGCTGTCCTCAGTACATGGGCAGGATGTAGGATGGGGGCCGTGTCCACCTATAGAGTAGGAGAGATTGCCTCGTTTTGCGTGACGGTCAGTTGCAAAAAAATGGGGTCAAAATGACCCCATTTTGACCCCCCGCGGATGGCGAGGTCAAAATTTCCACTCCGGAAGTTTTAAAGCCACTTATTCGCGGTACTGATGGATGCGGCATCTTCGCACAATGCCTGAAAAATCATTTCCTTAGCCTCGAGAGTAAGGTAAATGTCCCAATTATTGAACACTATCTTGTATTTTTATTATTTCTCATTCACCTGCGTGCATTTACATATTTATAAAAATTTCATTACATATATGGAACTTTTAGCTATCGAAATGTTACCTTACTTGTGCAAAAAAAGCTTTAATTAATAGAGAAAAAAATTATTTAATCAGCAACGCTGACCCGATTTTACGGCTCGTGGTGACTGCTTATCGTTTTTGCTTAGACGCGCCGCTTCATGCGTAAGGGCATAAAAAATTCAATAACTGTCGCATCTATAAAAGTAAAAGCGTTTCTGGTTCCTCAGAAAATTTCTTACAAATAACAATCAAATTTTTTTTAAATTAATTATTTGTTAAAAAAATACGGTGTTCAATCATTGGGACACAGAAAATGCAGTGTGTTCCAATTATTGAACACTCGAATTCTCCAAGATGGCGTCATTAAACCCATCAAAACATCGCGACAGTTAACGTGTGACAGATCGTGTGAATCGGATTTATTCAAACAAAAACTGTAAGTTCCTGAATAAACTTACCTTTATTCTTTTAATAATAACTCTAAGATCGTCATATATATTTTTTATTTGTATTTTCGTGCAATGAACATAAAAAGAAAAGTACAAATAAAATATAACCTAAATGTAACCGAAAAATACAAATGTAATGATCAATATTTTTTGCTCTCCGATATTTGAGGGAGCCAAGCTGCGACAAAATCAAACAAAAAAAATAATATAAAAACGAGGAAGCTGAAAAGAAATATAAAATAAAGTTCGAGTTGAAAAGCAAATATAAACCAAATGCGAGTGAACCAAAAACCTGTCAAAAGAGACTAAATATATATTTTTGTATTTTTACATGATTAATAAAAGATTCTTTAAGTGTTTGATTTTGCTTTTATTTCTTAATATTGTACCCAAAATAATATTTTCAGAACGGAAAAAGAATTCTCGAGAGTGTTCAATAACTGGGACATGCCTGTTCAATATTAGGGACATAGGAACTTCCAGTATTCAATAATTGGGACATTTGCATGTTTCACATTGTTATTCTTTTTGTTTTTCATTTGAAATCATTTAAAAATAATTTAAGGGGGATTTTTCGAAAGTAAAAATATCAAAGTATCATTTGAACATGAAAGCGATGGTTTTTTCTTGATTTTATATTTTTTTTCTCAACGAATTCAATCCCCCAGATCCTTAGCTGTTCAATAATTACTTCAATTACCTTATTCTTTTTTTTTTCCATTGGAAAGCGAAAAGCATACCGTGCCTCATATGCGCGTTATTGCAACTCATTGTGCTCACTGTGCTCACGACGTAGATTTTGAGGTGACGTTAAGTTGTTGTTCCGGCAAATAGTCTACTAGATTGTTATTATATGACCCCGGACTTGAAGGGAATTTTTTTTCGTTGAAATCGATGAAAATCGGATGGAAATATCGGATCACTACCAAATATTTGGTAGCGATCCGAGATGTTTAGATTTGTATCATCGATACTGACCTTGTATGACCTTGAACGACTTTGACCCTCTAATGTTGTTTATGCGGCTTGAGGTGCTCCGCAAGATGGTTGAAAAGAATGTACCATTCCATTTTGAAAAGTGGAGGTGACTTTCACTGTGCGTCAGCGCCTGGACCGAAATAAAAAAAATTGGTCGCATTTGATGGCGCCCTTCACACCGTACAACTTTTGTCTGGAACGTTTTTTTGTGACGTCGATAATTACCGAGTTATTTCAGGTGGCAGAGATAAGAGGGACACCCTTTATATAAATTGACGACACCCTACCGTAAATGTGTTAATAATAAAATGCAGTTATACTCATTATTGCTCGATAAATCCGCGACGAAACGTCATTCAATTAAATCGTGCAACAAAACATTCGTACTACGATAGGGAGGAATAATGACAGTATTCTTGTGAATACTCTCATTATTCACAAGAATTATTATTAACAAAGTGAATTATTAATATTATTATTAAATAATAATTCACAAGAATTATTGTTAACAATAATTAACAATTATTATAATTATTGTTAACGACGAAATTGCAGAGTAGAATTTTTCCCATAGTGTGAGTTTGTTTGGGTTTTATTGCTAATAAAGCTAATTATTATAATGAGCATTACAAGAAAATATTCCCTACGAACACATAACATGGTTCCACTATTCGATTTTAACTTTTATCCGAGACTCTCGTTACTTGGTATTTTTTTAGCAATGAAAAAGTACCCACTTTCTATTTAAAAGCCTCTCACAATGCTATAAGGAGAGTATCGAAGAATTTGAAGAATTCTGATGCATTTGAATGCAACGATTTCTTCAAATCTCTATTCTCATGTGCCTTCGAGATTCCTCACCCTCTGCTCTGCTCCCACTCGGGGTGACTCGAAATGATTTTTAATAGTAAATACCGTCTCATTAAGGGGTTAGGCCACAGTAACGGGTATAAAATCATGTGCGAATTTAACAATTTTTTTTCGTATGAAATAGTGACTTACTCATAAAATTAATTACACATCTATTTTGTATGAATATCAAGCTGTTGGAAAATATATTTTTTTTTCGATGTTCAAAATGGCTGCCTGCTCGAAACTTCTCGAAACAGCTTTTTTCAAACTGGCGTGACAAATAACTTCAACAATTTTCACTCGATTTTCTTTAAATTTAAAAGTTATGTTCCTAATTGCATTTCGCAGAGAAGTACGTACGGAATTTCTGATTAATCGAAAACTTTTCATTTTATGAGCAGTTATAACGAAATTTTTCACTGAAAATTCATTTCTTAAGTTCAAATACCTACCATTTTTAAATAAAACAATATTTTTGAAATTCCGTATGTGCTTCTCTAGGCATTCTAATGTAGATTGACGAGAATTTTTGTTTTTTGTTCTAGGTAAAAAATTGTGGATGCTAAATGTCACGCCACGGAGCGTCTAAAAAAATATAATAAAAGAAAATATTAGTAGTCGGCCATTTTGTACATCGAAAAAAATATACATATTTTCTAACAGCTTGATATTCATACTAAATAGATGTGTAATTAATTTTATGAGTTAATCACTTTTTCATACGTAAAAAATTTATTAAATTCGCACATGATATTATACCCGTTACTGTCGCCTAACCCCTTAATTATCGAGAGAGCAGATGTACGAGTGGTGGAAAATCGTTTGGTATCAGAAAGATTTTCGTGTCGTTTTCATCGTCAATCCGTACGCGCGTTCGGTCCGATGAATGAGTCATGGCATAGGCGAACGTGAATTCGTAATAAGACACTACGTGAGCCCGTTCGCTCTGAATTTAGAGGGACGAAGATTCGCTTCGGCCGATGGGAGGACTCTCGTGTGCCGACTTCTCTCGCAAACGTTCCTCTTCTCGGCCCGGCCAGTTCTATTCCTAGACGCACTCATGACCGCGCATTCCCGTCGTCTCTTTTTTCATCGCATTCCACCTATACTGTATCGCCTTTGCTAATTGTTTTTTATTTCTTTCTCATTTTTTCACTGAATCATGGGATAAACAAATCGAAACGATTTGGACGTGCGTCGCGATATGAAGCGGCGACAAATCAGATACCGCAAAACGGGGTTAAATTATCATTAAGGGCAACTTTGACTGTTTTTGGGGCTACTTTAACAGAGCGCCAAAATACGGTTTAAATGTGTGCGGGGCGCACTTCTTTTCGATTGTTGCTCAAATTTGTTGTTCAAGGTTATTATGATGTTGCTTGAGTTGATTCTGTGTTGCACAAGTTGATTTTGATCTGAAAGGTAATTATAAGACTGATTAAGCGCCTATAATAGTAACCTAGGTACTTGATATTTTTATGTATAATGTTCCTCTAATAAAGATGACAATTTGATTGTAAAAAATGGTTATTTTTTATTTAATTCCATGTCTAATGCATAAAATTTTAATTTTTAAAATCAAAATGATGTCAAAGTAAGCCTTAATCTTTGACATAAGTTGCAATTCAATGCCTGGTCAAAGAACCCCCACACTCAAAGTTACTTTGATACTTAAAAAAATATAGATATAATTGTGGGGGGGATTAGAATTAGTATAGGAAATAGGAATTAGCTACAAATGTATTAGAACTTGACGTTCTAATGCATTTGATAGCCAAACGACACATTGTTCGGTTGGAGCAAAAAAAGTTGAAATTTAGGACGTTAGAAAAAAGTTAGCTACAAAAAACTTCCAAAAGCAGTTCAAAGTAACCCCATTTAACGGTACTGTCGGAAAGGTGACGGAAAAAAGGTCGAGAATCTTTTTGATCGCGATAAAAGACGATCCGATTTTTGTTAAATAGCGTTGGAAGGCTATTGTTGCCAAAAAAAGGAATTGCTTTGTATAGGGTGTCTCAAAACGACCTGATATTTAAATGTATCAATGAAACGTAACATTTATTTGAAAAGTGTGATTTTTTAAATTTTAACCCTCGCATGCCCCCCTGGGGTCTGGAAACCCCGAACAAAATTCGTCAAAAATTATTTTTTTTCGCTTCTCTTGAGAGACAATATTTTTTAAACGAGGATATCTCAAAAGCTCTCAATTTTGACGATTCGGTCAATAGACGGATTGCTCGACTAATTGGCTATCGAATTGAAAAAAAGGCATGGAAATACGATTATTTTACTCGGAGTTATGGTTGAAAACCTGAATGGGGTCCCATAAATCCGAGTGTGGCAAGTGTGTCCAGAAAAAATAAGTGTGGCATGCTAGGGTTAATACAAGGTATAAACATGGAGGTTATGTGTGGAACACAATATCCGATAAATATTGCCGTCCCTGTTGGCAAATGTTTACTTTTTTGACGAAATTTTTAGTAACATTTTGGCACAATTGCGGACTAATTTCATTAATGGTGCGTCTAATTGTTTCCTTGAGCTCCGGAATGGTCTGTGGATCATTGGCATACTCTTTTCCTTTCACAAAACCCTAAAGAAAGAAATCCAGTGGCGTCAAATCGCACGATCTTGGTGACTAATTGACATCGCCGTGGCGCGAGATAACAAGACCATGAAACTTCGTTCGCAATAATTATGCAGTAACAATGCAGCAAATAACAATTTCTATGCGTTGCTCGTTCGTGTAATTCTCCATGGCTGAACCGTAATACTTCCTGATGGCAGCTGTCAAAGATTAGCACTCTATGTTCGCCACCAAAATAGTGGCGCGCAATTTAAGGCCTTATACACGCGATTCCGCCGATTCTCGAAGGTACTTTTCCAGACGCGGTTAAAAAAATGACGCATATGTTGAAAACATTTTTTTACAGATCATTTATGCACATGGTTAAGTATATGTAAAAAAAAAAATCAGAAAAAATCAGAAATATTAACAAATGGCGGAGATATAACATAATAAAAATGAACATATTTATAATTTCATAATGAGTATATCTTCAGTGTGAACCAACGATATGACAAAAAAAATATTATAATAAAAATTCTAAACTTAAAGTTTTTACTCAATTTTCTTAATAAGACCTTAAAATGTCAGGTCATTTTGAGACATCCTTTACAATAGGTGATAATGCGAGGAATTGTTTTTTTTTGTTTAAATTTTAATGGGCTATCTTTTGGGACTGTAAGCGGTGGAATGAAGATGAATTCGTGAAGGGCTATTCACTGTCTATTAAGGGCCGTTTGTACGTAGGAGAAATGACGTCAAAATGGGTATACGAGGTGCAGACGACGACGAGACAGGGCCTCACGGTGCCTATTCAATCCTTACGAAAACGATTGACTCGTAAAGCATCTCGTTACACGAGAAAGCTTCTTACATAGACATATTTCGGCCTTTCTTGACTTTTTCTGTCTCGTTGAGTAGATGATCCTGAAAGTTGTCGTCCTTATCCTGGCTTGGATAAATTTACTGGCAAAACGATCGTTAAATGCAAAGAGTTCTCTTTCATTTTTTATATCGGAGCTACGTCGACATCATTATGAATAAATAATACGAACGTGAGATGCAAAAGTGGACGCAAACAGTTGAATAAAACCTCGAAGATGAGCACGCTTTTTTCGTCGCAAAGATTAAATTTGGACTTTTAAGGTTTATTTATTCTTCTCCGTTGTCCTTTAAGACTTTCCGCCAATTCTTTGCCTCCGAAAATGTTCCTTCTCGTTTCTCCTGGAAAGTGTATCAAAATTTCATATGGACGATCGTGAAATCTTATTTACTTCTTATCTACACTGTTTATAGAGCCTCACGTCTCGTCTCTTTTCGGATCATATCTACCAGGCACATTCGCAAAAGCAAAAAAATTCAGGCTTGTTCCTTCGATCGTTTCGTCTCGTATTTAAGGCGTTACCCCCACTTGTAACGCAAAAAAGGCTTTTTTCATGAATTTTTTAAAAGAAAACTACAAAACTTTTTTAATCGATCAATATACCATCTTAAAGAACACATCTTGAAGAACTTTCAGTAATTTTTTTATTGAAAAATATTACATTGTTTAGTGGCAAATGGCCGTCAAAGAAATAATGTTTTTAAATACACGGTTTGCGGTGACCAACATTGCGGCGAAGTGGATCATCTGAAAAAAAATGCTGATGGATTTAGTCAAATATAAGCCGATAAACTAGTCTTAAATAGAAGAATTTTCAAAAAATATTCATTTTTCACAAAATGGCGGACAGTCAAAGTTAATGGTTCGATTTTAACGAAAAAAAAACGGCCGTTTTTTGGCTATAAAACGGCCATTTCGAAAAAAAAAATCGACAATTAAAGACTACATTTTTATGTATTAAATAAGCCTGTAAAATTTCAAGAAGATCGGTTCATTAGTCTTCGAGTAATCTTGGTCACCGACTTCAGGAATGCCATTTTGAGAAAAACGCGTTTAAAGTTTGAATTAGCCGGTCGTTTACACAACGGATTCTTCTCTTTCAACGCTCATATCTCAGTCAATTTTGTTCGGATCGACTTGAAATTTTCAGGACATATTCTCAGATACTTATACTTCAAAAAAATGCAATAAAAAAATGGATTTTTTCAAAATCGCAAGTGGGGGTAACCCCTTAAACAATTCTGTACCGCAATTTTATTTTCGCATTCTTGAACACTTTACCATTAAGGGGGTCTTTTAACTAGTCGCTAAAAAAGCTATTTTCATGAATTTTTTTGATATGTTTATATTATAGATATTGATATCAAAGTTGTTACATTTAATAAATATACTTTCGAAATGCATTAAACAAAATTTTTAATGTATTTATGTAAGCCAAACAAACTTTAAACGTGTTTTTTTCTCGAAACTGCGTTTTTCGACGGCTTGTTGCTAAAAAATACGTTGTAAATTTTTTTTCGAAAAATGTCCGCCTCATTCTTATCTCTGCATATATAAAAAATCGTATGATATGCACTATAGCCATTAACATGCTGCATCTAAAACTGTTTGATTTTTTTGTTTCGGATGATCCATCTCCGAGATTTCATCAACAGCGCAGACTCACCATTTGTTTAGAGGACATTTTTTAACTACCATTTTCATCTATAAATAGTGCCTTGAATAAATACATTAAAAAAATGTATTTCGAAAGTGTATTCATTAAGTGTAACACCTTTTATATCAATATCTGTAATATAAAGTTATCAAAAAAAATCATGAAAATGGCTTGTTTTAGCGTATAAAGTGAGAAGACCCCTTAAGGTATCACCGATTCTTTTGTTCCAGCTATTCTTTGTGAAAAATGTGGCTTTATTATGAAATTTTTTTTTTTTTCTCATTTGAATCGTGAAGCAAAACGTTCGCCGGGTACGAAAAGAACAGAAAATATTCTACAAGCACCAGACCGATTGCACGAGCATGAATTTCGTGAAATAATAATTTGGTTGTCCCATTAGACTCGGAGATATGCCAGAAACAAATTTTGGAAACACTGTTTCGAGCCCAACACGTAACTGCTTTATTTTTAGAGAATTTGACAGATCGCAGACGGGAAGACTTTTGAGCTCACACTACGACATACATACATATATACACCCTTGGCCAATAGTCAAAAAATCACCCTGTAATTTTTCTACCCGGACAAAAATCGAATATCTCGGCGAAAAAAAAAATTGTAAACCAATTCACCACATGGGGTTTTGAATAGGATAAAACCAGCTTCATTTTACTTTTTCATTTCTATTTTTGCCATTTCTTTTGTACCCGGTACGTCATTTTGAAAATGCCGTTTATTCACGATTTTTGTAATTTGCAGGATCGCGTGCTGGACTTGGGAAAAAATAGTAATCGCACCATTTAGTGATAAGATCTTGGAAAAGGAAAACGTCAGCTTTATTTTCGTTAAAAAAAATGTTTGCGTTTTTCTTCGCAGAGTAATTTAGTTGTTTCTTGAAAAAACGGTAGGTTTCCGAAAACCTGGCATCGTGCGGCGTAGGTTGAAAACTATGAGGATTGGAATATTTAGTCTAAGGAGTAACAAGTTGTATTTTGTTATTTTGGGATCACTCATTTTTTTTATATTTATTTTTCAAAATTTCTTCGTATCGCTAGTTTCGGTTGATAGTCGACGATTTGTCTTATTCATTTATTGCCGTTACTTTTTAAGAAAGATGTTTTAATAGCAATGTCAAGCAATTTGCTCCATATTACTTATAACCTCCCAAAACGTTAATAAATTTCGCAATAAATAAACTCGTTACATGCTAATTTACATAAATATTGACGTTACAGTGGCCTCACGAATGTGAAAAAAAATTTTAGTGCGTTTTTCTCAAAACAGCATTTTTGTGTTATGACAGTTTTCTAGTGGATCAGCGATATATGTATACACACAAACACACATGTATATAATATACTTTAATTTGATGCACCTGAATAAACACTGCAATATTTTAAGGGAGGAATTCCACAGTGGAATTTTCGAAAAATCGTTTTTTTGGAAACATTTTTTTAATGTTCTTTGAACCTTCATAAATATGATGCCTATTCACTTATAGCTGAAAAAACATTTTTAAAGTGGCTTTCGAGCTACTTTTGAGGAGAGTCTCGGAGCGCTGAAAAGTGCCTTCGGCGATCCCACGCCGGTAGACGCAGTACTAGCTACACAAAATACCGTCAAAAAATTTAATCCTGAAATAAAAACCATTCCCAACAAGAATCAGGTAACCCACCGACTCAAGAAGCTTCTACATTTCTGCAAATTCACTCGTGCATTTGCTTCCTAGCGGTTACCGAAAACTTCAAACACATTTTTTTCAAAAACATGTTTTTGACATCGGCACGCTGCAAAACTCGAACAATTTTCGTCCAAACGACTTGAATTTTTAACCGTAGCTTCTTAGATTGCTTTAACAGTCAAGTACGATCGCTTTTCCGATTAATTGAAAATTATAAACAATATACCACTTTTAATATGAAAATGATGGTCGAAAAAACGAACTTGTTTTCAAACTCGTCTCTATTTTTTTTTCATAATTTTTTTATTTCCTCCCATACTTGATCGCTAAAATTAATATAATTCACGAAAATATTTCACTGTTAGTTCCAGGATTTAATTTACGACAGTTCTCTTGCATGCCGCGGAGAGGGCTGGCTGAAAACCAATAGTGCTGTAGCGACTTCTCCGCTGCCATTTTGTATTCGTTTGACATTTTTTTTTTTTACATACTTCAATATATATCTAATAAAGCCTAAAAGTTCTTTTGACCGTTCATTTAAAAAAATCCAAAGAAAACGGTTGAAAATGGGAAGTTACAGTGGTGTCCTCCCTCAAAGATTCTTAACTTTACTATGATGCCTTCATGACTTATTCAATCTCTTAAATTCCCTCCCTTGAATTTGGCTTTTCCAGTGTATATCTCTGAATGATTAGACGCTTTTTACGCGATTCCCTACCGTCGTGTTACTAGGACGTGCCTCGATCACGAAAAATCGAAATCTGGTCATTTTTGCAATCCGAGCGGAAAAAATTGAGCCCGATTTGTCCTCGGATGCAGAAGAAGTACGAAAGAAAGAGAAGGGGCGAGGGAGGGAGGGGGAGGGAGAGGGAGGGGCGGGAGAGGGAGGAAGGAGAGAGAGGCAGGGGGGAGAGGGAGGGCGAAGAGAGAGGGAGGGGGGAGAGAGAGAGGGAGAGAGAGGGAGGGAGAGAGAGGGAGGGAGAGAGAGGGAGGGGAGAGAGGGAGGGGCAGAGAGGGAGGGGGAGAGAGAAAGGGGGAGAGAGGGAGAGAGAGGGAGAGAGAGAGGGAGAGAGAGAGAGAGAGGTTCCGGGGCCGCGTAGCTGTGGCCGCATTGGCGTGACCCACTGCCGGGGGTGGCTTATATAGGTCAAACCCGGTAGAGGGTGATATAGATTTTTAGAGCGCGACCCGCCCTTTCGGCCAGCGGCCGAGCGGCGCGTGGAGAGGATATCCCGCGTGTAGCCGCGAGAACGGAGGGTCTTGGTGGGTTCACCCCTCAACCCGGGGATCCTTGGGTTTTCCCCTTTGTCACCCACCCTCTTCCCTCTCGCCCCCATCCCTAAGCATCCTCAGCGATGCCACTTGGAGCTTCGAGGAATATGGGTCATACTCGAGTCCCGAAAGAGGCCACAGTAAAAACGGGAGCAGTATGCTCTCTCGCCGTCGTCATCGATAGCGATAACAGCGAAGAACAAAATAGACCGTGTCTTCGCTTTGAGAATTCTAAGCCACATGACACACCTCGCCAATTTACATTTCGGCTGGCACGTGTAGTGACGACAGCCACGGCGTATCTCCCGTCGAATTATTAGAGGAGGGTTTTATTGCGTGCTCTCGGAGGCTTTCACGAACACTTATCACGCAACATTTGTTACTTCATTATTTACGGCTTCTGAGAGGGCTCTGCGAGATTTCCGCATTTGCACGAGGGCACAGGGAAACTGCGGAAAACCGCCATTCGTATAGGCGACGCCAGATTTTACTGATCGCTCATCCACTCGTGCAATTACTAGATTCGAGCATGGGAATTGTTGAAATTTCAAGTGCACGCGAATCGTTTAGTTTCCTTTTTTTTAGATAATAAAAGTTTAGGTATTGATTGAGGGTGTCGCTAAATCACTTTTGAATCTTGGGGAGAGAAACGAAATTCCTATATCAATATATTGTGTGACGCCACCAGTGACAACTTATTGCAGCGAAATATGAATGATGTATACTAATGAATATCGCGAAAATGTTCCAACGTACGGTAGGAAATCGTAATTATTATTTGCATATATGTTAATGTGAAGAAGTTAGGATTATCGGGAAATGAATTTCCGATGTTTAAAAATCGTATTGAAATAGGCAACAAATAATTCAGAAAAAAAGATTGGTGCGCCGCAACTATGCTCACGGAAGCTAAAAAAAAGGGAATACATCATAATAAATAAATGAATAAGTTCACCTTACTCCCATTTGACTTTAGCCCGCTAGGTCGTCGATTGGTTCTGCTATTAGTCCATGCCGATAGTTCTGATGTTGCCACCTTTCGCTATATATCGATCTTTGATTTTTTGCAAAATTTTTAAATTAATTCGCAGCAATAGGTCAGAATTAGACATGTTATTAACTGGTGCCGTATTCTAACCTCTTTCCAGTGAACGGACATAGGGCTCTGTTCTGGAAATTCTCAAACCAGAGTAAAAAATGTAACTTATCTGCTGAAAATCGCTAAATCATTTATTGTTAAGATATGACAATGTACATTTTATTGAATGTTATCATAAAATCAATTCATGCGTTTTTTTTTATTTTTGGCATAATTTGATTTTCCATTTCTCTGTCAAAACAAACTTTCGTAGTTTTTTTGAGAATTAAGATGCAAAAAAGCTTTTTGTGTTTTCTACGAAATCGTAGTAACGAATACATAATACTCATATGTATAAAAATATTACAATTATTTTGCAACACAGTGATCTCCGAATCTAGCATTTAAGGAGTCTTCTCACTTTAGACGCTAAAAAGGCTATTTTCATGATTTTTTGATAGGTTTATATTATAGGTGTGGATACAAAAGTTGTTACACTTAATAAATACACGTTCGAAATGGATTTTAAAAAAATATTTATTTAAGTCACTATTTATAGACGAAAATGGTAGTTAAAAAAATGTCGTAAAAAATTGTAGGTCTGCGCCGTTGATGAAATCTCGGATGGATCATCCGAAACAAAAAAATTAAATGGGTTTAGATTCAGTATGTTAACGCGTTACACCCACTTGTAGCGCAAAAAGGCCTTTTTCATGAATTTTTTTAAAGAAAACTACAAAACCTTTTTAATCGGTCAATATACCATCTTAAAGAACACATCTTGAAGAACTCTCAGTAATTTTTTTATTGACAAATATTACATTGTTTAGTGGCAAATGGCCGTCAATGAAATAATGTTTTTAAATACACGGTTTGCGGTGACCAACATTGCGGCGAAGTGGATCATCTGAAAAAAAAAAATGCGGATAGATTTAGTCAAATATAAGTATAAACTAGTCGTTAATCGAAGGATTTTAAAAAATATTCATTTTTCACAAAATGGCGGACAGTCAAAGTTAATGGTTCGATTTTAACGAAAAAAATCGAACGATCAAAGACTACATTTTTATGTATTAAATAAGCCTGCAAAATTTCAAGAAGATCGGTTCATTAGTGTTCGAGTAATCTTGTTCACCGACTTCAGAAATGCCATTTTGAGAAAAACGCGTTTAGTTTCAATTAGCCGGTCGTTTACACAACGGATTCTTCTCTTTCAACGCTCAAATCTCAGTCAATTTTGTTCGGATCGACTTGAAATTTTCAGGACATATTCTCAGATACTTATACTTCAAAAAAATGCAATAAAAAACAATCGATTTTTTCAAATTCGCAAGTGGGGGTAACCCCTTAAGGGGAGATATACACCTAGGAGCCGGAAAAAGTGGTCATTTTTGTGAATTTTTTCGAGGAAAACTATTTGCAATTTCGGATTGGGATTTTAATTATCTAAAAGTATATACCAGGTGTGTAAGTATGAAACCGGAATTTTTGTACAGAAAAAACACGTTTATTGTTATGTTTATTATACTTTGTATCATATCATTACCGTAGTCTGCCAGTTGTTGTTGTGTTTGAGCGTCGTCTTCGTCCAACAAGGCTTGCAGGTCAGCGTCTTCAAACTTTTTCGGTGGTCTTCCACGTTCTTCGTTCCTCACGTCAAAATCGCCACTTTTGAACCGTTTGAACCACTCGAAACACTGTGTTTTACCGAGAGCATGCTCACCAAACGCCTCCACAAGCATTCGATGCGATTCGGCTGCGGTTTTCTTCAGATGAAAACAGAAAAGTAGTGCTGTCGGCAAATCGTAATTTGTTAGCATAAAACTCGACATGTTTATCTCTAATAAACTAATGCTACTGAATGAAACTCGTGTTATTGTGAGTTGGAAATCTTTGTCGGATATCAATACAATAACAAGACACCGCTGACGTGATGTGTCGGTAACTGCATCGACATCTAGCGCCACCTATGGGCAAATTCCGGTTTCATACTTACACACCTGGTACATTCAAAAATATGTTTAATTTTCTTCATTTAAAAATATCAAAAATATAAAAGGATATTGTATGATCCTTGGAGCGTCGTAAAAAAATCTGCGTATACGGTACCCACTGGCGTTTCTTCAAAAATCATCTGAATCATCTGAAAAAAAACCAAAAAGATTATTAAATAAGATACTATAATCTAGTGCTTGTCATAGCCGATTTTGAAAATATCGATTTATGACAAAATGGCGGACGTTTGATCAGAAATAGTAATTTTTGGGCCAAAAATTAGTTATTATTTTGCCTATAAAACAAAAACTAAGTAACGGAAAAAAAATCCTATGACAAGTACTGGATAATGGTGTATAGAATAATCACAAAAAAACCTCGAGGCAATCGGTTCATTGGTTTTCGAGAAATTCTCGGTACCAATTTGAAAAACGTGGTTTTGAGAAAAACGCGTTTGAAAATTTGGGAATGAATAAATCATGAAATTTGTCAACTTACATGGAATCATCGATACCAGGCCCATAGTGCAGGTCTTCTACGGTCGACGGAATGTTCATAGCTTCTAAATCCTCGACCTCGACCATCTAGGTGTATATCTCCCGTTAAGGTAGTTCTGTAGGTACAAGTATGAGCCAAAAGTTTCGGTCGAAGAGTATAGTGACATGCTGTTGGTTGTACATTTTTGACAGAGCTTGTACCCTCTACACGTCCCACACATTCGCACCTCATGCATAGATAGGTCTCATACTCGTATAGAGAGCGGCGCTGTCATCGTGGCAACAGCGCGATTTTCCTGCAGTCGTAGCGTTGAGCTTCCTACGATCCGTCTTTCGTGAAATATTTTATATAAATAAAAAAAGCGTGAAAATGTCAACCCAAATGCGCTATAAAGGATAGTTTACAAGAAAAAAGGCGCTTGTTAAAAGACTGAAAGTTGTAGCAGCTATGTGTCAAGCAAATGGGGCTAAACGCTCCGAAATTGGAGAGCCAAAGTTTTTAATTTTTTTTAAAATCAATCCCACAATATTACTGGGTACACGTGTGTTTTTATTTGGAAATCCTAAGATCCGTTTATAACCTATATCGAGAAATGCGAGCAAACTCCTATCGGTTTACGTGTTAGGTATAGAGATCGCGTACAAAAATACCCATACTCAATTGCAATTATCTCATGAACTAAATGGTGAATCGATCTGAATTTTTGAGAATCAGTCCATGAAGGTAATATCTGCATCATACTAAGATTTCAGCCAATTCCTAAAATTTGACAAAAACTACAGAATTAGCTTAATGGCTATAGCGCATATCGTACGGTTTTTGATATATGCAATAATAACGCACTGGCGAAAATCATCTTTTGCACCGTTTTTGGAAAAAAACATTAGTAAATATAAACATCTTTTCAAATCCTTGACATGCGCCATAGCTATAGTTATAAAGAATATGTGATTAAAATTTCATAAGGTTCGGTTCCGTAGTTTCGAAGATTTTATCAACAAGCCGTCGAAAAACTTTGTTTCGAGAAGAACGCGTTTAAAGTTTGTTTGGGTTACATGAATACGTAACGTTTAAAAAAAAAAGTATTTCGAAATTGTATTTATTAAGTGTGACAACTTTCATATAAATATCTATAATATAAACGAATCAGAAAATTAATGGAAATAGCCTTTTTTAGCGTTTAAAGTGAGAAGCCCCGTCAATAAAAATAAATCGATTCCCTTGACAGTCGTCGGCTACACTACACATCAATTTACTGGCAGTTAAGCATGCATTTACTGGTAATTTCGTACATTCACTGGCGATTCAGTCGTTTCGCTACTTATCTATCAATTCCTTCAACATGATGTGTTGCAATTGCTTCGAATATGTTGTTTTACTATCAACATAATATCTTTTGATAGCTATAGCGATTGGAAGATTTGTTTCAATACTTTTTTCATTTTACAGTCCATCTAAATCCTACAGTGTCATTATACGCCCATTCACTGGTCGGTTTACCCCACAGCACAAGGACTACAATGACAAAAAAATTCCATTGATATGAACTAATCGCGTGTATTTAATTTTTGTTTATTTGAATTAACTAGATTTTTCGTGGAATCAAATATTTCCTATTGCATTCCATTATTGAAATTATTTACTTTAAATATATTTATTTATTCAAATCAATATATATATTCAATATCGTCCAATAACTAAATATATTATTTGATCCTCATAAATCTGTGATTCGATTTCATCTGCTCAAAAAGCAATTTATTCGAATCCGCGAAAATGGATCTATTTGATTTTTAAAAACTTAAATTAAATAGAATTTTCGTAGAGTCAACCATTTTTCTATTTGATTAAATGGTCCGTGTTTATTGCAATACACATATCACAAAGAGGTGTGGAGGTAGAGAGGGTGGAGAGAGTGGAATTATATATATATATAGGTTATGTTAGAAAAGTATATAGCATGTTATTCGATAAAACTCTCTAATTATCACAATGATATTAACTAATTGATATAGTTTATGTAATATAGCAAGTATCTATAGGAATTCATTTGGTCTCGTAGCCATTTCTGCGACTAACAAGGAACATCCCTCAGGTGATAGCCTTCGATTTTGTTGAAATTGGAAATGTTATAAAGCACCGAAAAGCAAGCGATACGTATTTTTTTTATCAGTGGAAAAACGGGTTTAAGGGGTAAAACCACCCCTTAATATAGGGGTGGTTCGCCCCTTAATTTTTTTTTGCAATGCCGCTATAGTGGATTTTTCATTGCTTCGGATTAGAAGAATTTTCGTTTTTGTTTCATTAAAATCGGTCCACTCCTTGTGCGTGAAACTGCTATATTACCCCTAGAGATGCCTTTTTTCGAGGGGTGGTTTCACCCCTTAAAACCGTTTTTGCGCCGATAAAAAAATACGTATCGCTTACTTTTCGGTGCTTTATAACACATCCAAATTTCAACAAAATCGAAGGGTGTCACCCGAGGGATGTTCCTTGTAAGATGCAACAAACATTCGGTAGCATAGGGGCAGCGTGCGTAGCTATGCGTAGGTAGGTTCTAGTTTCGACTCCCATGTAGGTGAAATATTTTCTTCGATGGAAATCATCTCAAAAGGCCAGGGAATGACGGATTACAAGACAAAATCGTTGTCGTAAAACCCTGAATTGAATATTTTTTTTTATTTTGGTTTTATAAAATATTTTATGCATATAGTACACTTAGATTTAAAGTGTGCGTTGTAAGCAAATAGAGATTTAGTTGAATCGAATCTTTATTTATTCAATTTGAATATATTAAATATTTAAAAAGAAGAGCTGAAACAAATAAAAAAATATCTTTGAAAGAAATAAGATCATAGTAGGCCGTGAGCTAAGGTAAAAACCTATTTGATTTCAATAGATCCTATTTAAATTAATTTTTTTTTTTGGCAGTGTAGAAAATATTTCATTAAATATCTCTCCATGCCAATATTTTTAAGCAACAATCTTAATTTGTATCGTTGTCACGTCGTAGCGGAGTCATCCTGGCCGACGCAGGGTCAACATCTCAACGAGTTTTCGATTAAAAAAGAAGCCGCCACTTTATCCACGTAACGTTATGTGCCGATACACACTGAAATAGCATTTATCCGGCAGAGCCTCCTATCGACGCCACCTACCCGCAGTATAAACAAACGCGGCACGTTTCTCCTTATTGATCGGTAAAAGCGTCCTCTATATCGTGCAGCCTTTGATTACTGAGGAAAGCATCGTTTCGTTTTCATTTCCTTTGGTACGTATCGATCCGAAAACCATTCCGTCTTCTGAATAAACAAAGTGTCCCGTTTGTATTCCCTTGCTACTGTGCGAGCTGGAAAAGCTATCGCTGCGTATCGAGTCAATTATATATTTGATTACATACGGCGGTATTATATTCCGCAGCCTTCGCTCACATTTTTTTTCACGACATCAGGAACAAGAGGTAATTCTTTAGATAAGTTACTTTTCCGTATAATTAGCCTTACATTTATTTGTTGCCATTTTCTTATTTATTGGCTTATAAATGATGATTTCCAGTCGGAGGAAGCTGAAATTCACCTTCCCCCCCATACAAATTTGTGGGGTTTTGAATTTCCCGGAAACACGTGATAAAATAGGACATTTTTGAATATTTCGACGACTATATTGGGTTTTTTTTTAAATCGACATTATTTTTAACAATTTTTCGTTCGTAAAAACTTTGTTAATGAAATTTTTTAGCTTCCCCTGACTGAATATCATAATTTATAATCCAATAAATCAGAAAGAGGGAAAACATTTTTTTCGGAAAAGTCACTTATCTAAAGAATTACCATGAGGCTGGTTTGGTGAATTGGGAGGTTGATAATATTATTTATAGAGTACGAAGTATAGTGAAATAGGCCTCGCTATTTTTATTTCGTACTAAATGTTTTTGTTATTTTTAAATGAACAGTTTTGATAATATTTCGTGCCGATTGTGTTTTATGTGGGTATCGCAGTATTCTGTATGGGGCAGGAATATTTCATTTCAAATAAATTTAACAGTCTGAAATGAAAGTAATTATGTTTCTTTCACATTAAACGACTACAGTTTTTTTTAAAATAATTATTCCGAACGGTTATTTTCTTCGTTCTTTCTTTTCCGAAAAAAACATTTATTTTTGGGTGTTTTTTCAATGTCGACTCATGGAAAAATAATCATTAATTTTACGCAGATAACTTGCAGCTGTATAAAAATACTTAGTACCTTGTAGTGATGATTACGAAGAGAATGTGCGCAGAGCGGAGTTTCGAAAGCGAAATATAATTGCGGGCAATTCAATGAAGCCACACATTTTTGGCCAAAACGCAAAAAAAAAAATCGGATTAAATTTTTTTTTTCACATGATCACATGGATGTATTTGTACCTTCTGAATACGAATTCACTATTTGTTTCCCCCAAAACCCTCAATTTCCATTGAAAATTGTCGAAAATGTATCGAGATAGGGTTTTCGCATTCACCCCCCGTAATTTTGAGCTTTGGCGTGAAACTCAGTGATATTCGTCATCATTTTCGTTCGGATAGGCTCCCAAAATAAGGTATAAATCGAAAAAAAAATATTTCGATTCTTCTGGCCACATTTTCATAACCGCCGAAATCCACAAGTTTTAAACGATCGCCACGTCGATTCTTTGCGGGTGACATAAACTTGTTGGTGAGTTTGAAAAGGATTTCGGTAGACTTAGAATGCCGCTTTATCCCGATGTCTGGATTATTTTTTCCGAAAAGTGCACTTGAAAAATGGCCAAAAAAGAGGAAAAGGGAGATGTATGATAAAATTCGCAAAAATCGATGGTCGGACTTTGAAACTGTGTCAAAAATATAAAAGTCATCGGAACTCCATGAATCGAACGCAATTTCGAAGAGAAAACGATTGCGAAAAGAATAGGTACAAGGCAGAGTTCCAAATCCAAACAAAAAAAAATTGATCGACTATTCAGTGAAGCAACGTATTTTTGGCCAAGATGGGAATTTTTTTACGAATTTTCCCTCCTATATCCATGTATTTTTACCCCCAGAACACGAATTCACCATCACTTTGCCCTAAAACCCAAAACTTGTATAAGGAAATCGTCAAAAGTGGGTGAAAATACGTTTTTCGCGTTTAGTTGGGGTAGTATTACGCTTTCGACGAAAACTCTTTGATACCTTGAATCGGCGGATAATTTCTCATCGGACGATCCTTAAAGTGGTACAACTGACGAAAAAAGTATCTTTTTGACCACTCTTTTAAAATCACCACCATCCGGAAGTTTTAAACTACCGTACTAACCGTCCTATTTGAGTTATGGAGACGTATTGGGGGTGTTCCGAAAAAGATTTTGGTAAACTTACAAGGATCATCACTTTAGTGTTCGTATTTGGCTTTCCTAAAACTTATGTATGTGGTGGAGCGTTAAAAACTAGTAGACCCTTACTTTTTTTATCGGTGAAAAATAATTTTAAGGGGTGAAGTAAAACTGCGAATGAAAAAAAAACTGGAGAAGGTAGTTTACCCTCTAAGACAAACATCGTAGTTTTAAAACACGAGTTAACATCAATTTGGAGTTTGTAGATATATTTTGAATCAGCAGACACATTTTGAATTCATAAAAAAAGAACTGCGATAAAGAAATTTCGAGTGAGGGTTGGTTTACTTCCTTGAGCTTTCTATCCGACAAAAAGGCAAAAATACGTTGTCATCAATTTTATGCCTCCTCCAAAGTCTTACCCGCATAATTTCACTTCAATGCACGCCTTTTGAATGTTGGGTCAGAGAAAGAAAAACTGAGGGGTGCTAAATCCCTCAATGTCGTTTTGTTCAATGTACTCATAGATTTCTCATCGTTTTGCATCAAAAGAATTTTCGTTTTCCTATCATAGACATCGGCAGACTGCTTGCGGGTGAAACTGCAAAATCAGCCCTTAACATGCTTCACTCGAAGGGGTGTTTTTATCCCGTAAAACTGTTTTTTCACCGACAAAAAACTCCGTATCTAATATTTTTTTTATCGTCCACCATATGCATGAGTTTCAACAAAATCGAAGGTGGGTACCAAAGTGATGTTGCTTACGAAGTAAGGTACCTGCGGGTAATAAGGCCCAGCTAAGCGAGATTAGCAATAAAAATGAAAGATATTCTAATCAACCAACGGTTTTTAATGATAATCGAACGTACTTAAATAATTAACCTGTATGTTATACATTTAGTATTTTCGATCAGCAATCAAATAGATGAACAAATTACATTTCAGAAACGCATATAAACTATACATTCGTACATTTAACAGCCATCAGGCCACTTAAAATCAGCGGTATCTTCAAGCGACAAACCGACGCACTCCTCATGGTACCACTTTCCGCATTTTGTGCACTCTATCATGTCAGCTGTCCTGTCCTCTTCACAGCTAACCTCTTCACGAACGGAGCAACTCGCTTGCTTTTGTGAACCACGGTTGCCTTTGGTGGCGGAGGTTTAACATTTTTTTTTCTTATCTTCATGATTTTTATTGAACAGAGCTTTCGTGATCGAAGTTTTTCTATAATTTATGGTTTTTCGCCTAACCGTAGGTTTTTTCTGTAACTTTTACTGGTGAGGGCATAAGTTGACAAAATGCTCCTCTGAGCCGAGTGAGGGGCACATTGTCTTTATCATCGTCCGAACTTGAAATACCGTGAACCATGCGGTAAAAGCTTCCCGTAGGCACTACAAATGGAGATTAATCAATTAGGAACCAAAACCATACTTTATTTACATTTGTAGCACCTTAAAAGTAATGAAAGATCCATTAAAAAACAAGCAACCTTGTTACAAGAAGAGAGAGGATAATAAGGCCTATGGTTAATTTTGGTAGGCCTCAATACCCCTCGACTACGTCTGTAGAAAAATCAAAATGAAAAATATTTAGACCACGATAGCTCATTCAAATATTTAAGATCATAGAAACATGAAATAATAGAGAAAAGGACAGCAAATTGATATAGCCAAGTGTAATATTACAATAAATACTTACGATTGATCCGGAACGATTTTTATTATTCGGGAGCGGGTTATCGCGCATGCGCTAGCTTGTAGCGACATCTTCGTACGTTATGCGCCTGCGTGTGGAGCTTTGAGCGAAAGCGGTGATTCGAAATATGATTTTCGGTCGTTAGGCCTTATTAGCCGACAGGCTTTATTACCCGCAGTTACCTTATTCAATTTTCAGAATCGCTGTCGCAAACAAAAGATTGCCAATTTATCCTCGATATTGTTCACTCCAGTTTCTTCGTTGTCGTTTTCCACTCGTTTATTGGCAAGCCACATACCCGTGTAGAAATTTGAGTCGGGAAAAAGTACTGCCCCTGATCTGCCTTCCCTAGATGATATCAAGCTCTGGTCGGGCCTTCCGCTTTGGAATAGGTTTGCAATGTAACGGGTCTAAAGCTAGGTTCCGATCCGCCGTTTCTTTTCTGGTGAACTGATCAGGAACGGGCCGGAGAACAAGCGGTAAATGACCAGGAAAGTTTTAGGGAATAGATCGAGAGATAACCAGGAACAAACGACCCGAGTAGAAATCTTGCTCCGGCTGCAATAAAGACCTGATCCTGCATCCTGATTTCGTTGTCCGGGCTTGATAAGGATTTTTTTATCAAGCCCTGATCATTTTTGAAACACAATCCCTGACTTCGGCCTTATCAGGGTATAAAACCAAGGCCTGATCAGCGCTTCATTTTTTTAAAGCTCCAGCAATATGAAAAATCGTGGCCTACTGAAGATGATGAAATGAAGCCCTGCTCTGGAAGTCCTATTTATTCCTGAAACAAAAAGTACCCCAATATTCAAAAGAGAAAAAAGCACGAAATTATAAAGAAAGCCTTAAATAAAGTAGAAAATGAAATAAAATAAAAATAAACTAAAATAAAAATTGATTCAAATAAAAATTGCATTAAATAAAAAATATTTGGTTGGCCTACGTTGTCCACTACGATGAATGTGATGCCATCGGTGCAAGTTAGCCTGGGCAGCGTAGGCCAATCGATGAACGTGATGCCATCGGTGCAGGTTAGCCCGGACAGCGTAGGCCGACCGATGAATGGGGTGCCATCCGTGCAGGTTAGCCCGGACAGCATAGGCTAACCGATGAATGTGATGTCATCGGTGCAGGTCAGCCCGGATAGCATAGGCCACCCGTTGAATATGATGCCATCGGTGCAGGTTAGCCTGTACAGCGTAAGCCAACCAAATAGTGGTAAGTTGACAGCATAGTACAGTTGAGTGAATGTAATGTCTATTCGAAGTGCATTTCGAATGGACTAACCTGCACCGATCGCATTACGTTCACTGAACTGAACTAAGCTGCCAACTTACCATCATTTATTTGATCTATGCTGTAGAGGCTAACTTGCTCTGATGGCATTACATCCACCGGACTGAACTACGCAGTCAAATTACCATTGTTCGGTTGGCCTACGCTGTCCGGGGTAACCTGCACCGATGGCATCACATTCATCGGTACAGGTTAGCCCGGACACCGTAGGCCAACCGAACAATGGTAAGTTGACTGCGTAGTACAGTTCAGTAAATGCAATGTACATTCGAAATGCATTCCGAATGGACTAACCTTCACCAATGGCATTGCGCTTAGTAAACTAAACTACGCTGTTAACTTACCATTATTTGTTTGGCCTATCCTGTCCGGGTTAACCTGCACATGATTATTTTATAGTCATATGTTAATTTATAGTCATAAATTTAAAATAAATTCATAGTCATAGATTTAAACTAATTTATACCAATAGATAAAAGAATTTTAAAAGTGATTGAAAAAAATTAATTGTTATACTAACTTATGTGTATGTCTCGTGCTTCTCTCGGGTATCTCTAGCATTTGACAAGATGAGGTTAGGCACGTGTTTAGCGCCAAACTGTACAAGCCCAGCTGCTTGATCATCGCCTGATGCTAGCCGGGTCAGGCGAATTGACTTCAGCCGTAAATCCAGTTGTTTGACCACTGCTTCAAGCTGGCCGGATCAGGCAACTGGAGGAGATCGTACATCCAGTTGCCTGACTATGGCCTCACACCAGCCGGATCAGGCAAATTGAGACATACCTTAAGTAAGGCCTCCGTGCTACAACGTGATCAGGCATGGATTAAATATCAGGCCAGCCTGATAATATTTCTACTCGGGGAGGAAATTAGAAAAGGCGTTCCAGCGTTTTTGGAATGCTTGAGGAGGTAAAATCGGGGGTGTTTTCAATTCGGTTTTTCGACAACATATAGTTTGTTATCTACTGGCTACGGTAGTATATGAGTGTATACATACGCTTGTTCGCGATTTCCCGATAGGCATAGAGACAGAAAACCGTACACAGATCACTATTCGAGCGAAAAAGGCCTAGAGTGCAAGGGGTTATTTCTCAAGTATCGCAACATCATACGCGTAGGTGCGCGCTGTAAGCATAGCACTCCTGTACGTGGTACAACTCACAGGAAGAACTTTTATCCTCGTACGATGGTACCATGCTTACGCGAAGCGCTTCGCTTGTAGCCACCTGGCGGATTGTTGGCGAAATACATTTAGGTAATGTCTTCCCGACCAGAACATTGATGTTTCCCAACACGGCAACAGGGCGTCCAAAAACTACGAATAACCTGCTTTACTATTTTGCCTCATATAATAATTTGGCTATTCTTTATGCTCAAATCATTAGTTATCGTAATCGTAACTGGTGTTTATGACAAGCATCATTATCCTTGTCGATTATCATTAATGAAATGAGTGCTTTTAATGATGAATAGAATTACAACAGATGTATTAGTTTCATCCCAATCAATTATAAATATCTTTGATGAGGTGAAAAGCAAAGTAGCTTTTCTTTAGTTCTTAAAGCCAGGCTCCACTTTTCAGAACATGTCAATGTTCTGGCCTGGTAGACATTACGTGAAGATGTCCTTGCTCGCAATGTGTTCCCGCCAGAAGATTGTAATTTCCAAATGTAGAGGGTAAGCGATAAAAAAAGACTTTACGATCTTCCCGGTTCGTTCCATGGGAGGGCCCAGTCAGGTGAATCAGACAAGGCAAGCCTGGTCAGGGCCACATTTCTGCATGGGTATAATGTTTCAGTTCCAAAATACGGAATCTGCTTATCGCTGAATGCGATTCCTCAAGCAATCTTCATTATCATTATCAGGTAAACCGTTGATATCAGAAACGTCGACTGAAAAAATTGCGTTGTTTGAGAAAAAAATCGTCAAATTTCTTCGCGTCAATCATGTCGCCGTGGCGCTAGAAAAAAGAGTATTGTCGCGAGATTCCTCGTCGATCATTCGGAAATGGGTCATGCACGGAGGAGATATGTAGGCACCTCGCTTGTTACATCCCCTCAGATTGATCGTGGTGCTTACGGCGAGAATAAAGAGGGCGATACGTTTCGCATTCCATCGTCTTGGAAATCTCTTCGCCACATTGAATCGTTTGTCGAACAAATGGCCACGATCCCCAGCCCCGAATCCGATACGTGGATGCGCAAACGGAGCCACATTCACTATCGTCGTCCCTGCTTGACTCGGGTGTCCTTTTTTTCCGACGGCTACAACTCTAAATGCGAGATTACCGAAATACCAGCAGGAGCGAGTATTATCCACAGGCTCATATGCGGCCATCGTTATTTTCGGATCAAAATTCGTCCTACCTTTATCAGTTTTTTGATAAAATTAGTTCGTTATCGGCGCTTGAATCTCCATTCAAGTATCGATCGTCATCGAGTAACGGCAGTTGGCGCATTAATACTAATGTGAAGTTTCCGAGGTACACGAACGACGAGCACGCGACTACCTCACACGCGTCATATAAATTATCGGGGGATTACACGATCGACCGTTACACGAATACGTATGGCAAATTGATTCCGGCTTTGTTAATATACTCGCCGGACTATTTTTCGTGTTATTCGTGATTCGTTCACAGCGAGGTTTTCTCTGCTTGATTGCGGCTTTATTAAAATACCCTCCTGACTATATTGTGCCAAAAGCATTGGCACAGGAAGAAGCTGCATAGTAAGCGTATGCGTGAGCTACATCTGACGAGCGGCCTGCTGTCGGGCCCGTCGCGTTGAAGGGCAAAGTGCGCATGCGCGCATTAGTATCATAGGTCGTGTTCGTTGGGTCTTATCATTTTGATACGAACAAGTGCGCATGCGCGTAATGATGCGCAACGCGCAACTGCGCAATGAAACGAGTCATTCATTTTGCGCATGACTCGTTTCATTGCGCAGTTACGCGTTGCGCATCATTATGCGCATGCGCACTTGTTCGTATCAAAATGATTAGACCCAACGAACACGACCATAGTCGCGAAATAAGAGGTTTTCATGATTGAAAAGTAGTATTTATTTGATTTGAGGAAATATTTATTCTCATTTTCTATTTTAAATATGGCTTTTAATTGATGTGAAAAATCGGCACGTAAAAAAAACATATTTAGTGACGCCAAATAAATGCGGTAGTTACAATCACATAAAAACTGTCTCCATACGAGTGAACATTTATTAATTTATAATGAATGATGTTCTAATGTGCCAATTTATTAGAATATAATAGATATTTTTTCTGAGTGTATAAATGATGTAGAACGTATAACATTGTCTAGACAAATTTGAACATTGACGCAAAATCACTTCTCAATCAAAACAAATTCTTGAAATAATTCGTCGATTTATTGAAAATTTTGAAACTTTAAAAACTTCCATACGGTGTTCAGATTTTCAGAGTTTTGGTCTTTCGTGTGAAATTTCTTCGGAGTTTTGATCTTTCGGGGTACTATTCTTTCGGAGTTTTGAACGTTCTGACCATTCAAAGTTCGGAATTCCAACCCGGCCCCATCTTGAATTTCTGAACATTAAAAATCGGAATTTTAAACCGTCGGAGCATTCAAAGTTCGGAAGTTCAGTCCGGCCCCGAAAACTCGTCGACGAATAGAAAATCTGATGACACTCGACCAGCGTAATGTGATTTTTCCCTGTATTTTGGATCAGGTTGTTTTTCGATCCGTCCACTCAATTTTGAGATCTAATAATTTTCAGCGATTTTTTCCCCCAATAAAGTGGATCCACAATCGCGGTTTAGTTGAATCGAATAAAGGCAATTCGTTGTGTCGTAAATATAGTACATACGCCCTTTTGAGAGTTGATTAAGAAAACATGATCGGAGTGTTTCGAAACGTGAAAGCGAAGACCCTTTTTAGGGCGAATACAAAATTTGACGTAGGTTCCCCGTGTCGAAAATTTCCGATTCAAGGAATTTATCTAATACGAAGAACAAACGAGCCCTTTTTAGGGCCAAAAATAAATTTGACAAAGGTTCTTCGCGTCTCAAATTCTAACCTCAAAAAATTCTTCTCAATTGGGCATAGGACGGCAAGCTGTACCTACATTGAGCTCATACTTCACCCTGGAATAAAACGGCAAAGCACGGAATCGGTTTGCATTGAACATAGGTACGAAAAAATGGACATTTTCAAATATGAAAAGTCTGTTTCACGTACTGTTTCAGAAACTGAAACTAATTTTCAGGTAATAAAAAGTAGGAGCAATAAAAATGAACTTTTCATTGTTTAAACACAACGAAAAACGTATACCCATAGATATCGAGGCGCTAAAATAGCAATGCATGATTTTGGCTTTGCAGTTTCTGAAGGTATAAAATGTTTATTGTTTTTAGTTAATATAAGACAAATACATATTGGATCTCCAGTGCCTAATTATATGAGCATTCTATTATCGGTCTTACAGTAAATAAAAACAATCAACATTTTACATCTTCAGAAACTGCGACACCAAAATTATGGATTTATTCGCAGCAATCGGAGATATTGTAAACCTCAAATTTCTAGATTCAAGGAGCCAGTCTATGGATTTTTGTCACATCGACCAAAGGCAATAAAAAATGTATATCTCTACGGATACACATTTTTCATTGTCTTCAGTTGATGTGAGAAACGTTCATGAATTGACTCCTGTAAACCGAAAAAAAATACATTTTTCAACATCTCCGATCGCTGTAAAAAATTCATGTTCTTCGCTTCGCAGTCTCTAAAGATGTAAAATTTGCATTGCTCTTAGTTAATGTAAGACAAACGATAAAATGCTCATATAATTAGGTACTGGAAAGCTAAAAATATGTGTTTGTCTTGCATTAACTAAAAAAATAAACATTTTATATCTTTAGAGACTAAATATATAAAATGTTGATTTTTGTATCTTTATGTATTTTCGTTGTAATTATTTTTATTTATTTTTATATCTTTATTTAATTTTTACTTTTATTTATTTAATGAAAATTAAATAAATTTGTGTTTCTTTATTTTTTATTTATTTTATTAAAATTAATTTTAATTTTAATTTATTTTTATATCTTTATTTAATCCTTTATAGGATTTAGGAAGCCAAAATCATGGACTTCTTCGCAGTGATCAGAGAGATCGAAAACCTCAAACTTCTAGACATAGAGAAGCCAGTCTATCAATCTTTCTCACATCGAACGAAGGCAATAAAAAAATTATATTTCCATGGATATACATTTTTAATTGCCTTCAGTTCATGTGAGATAAATTTAACAATGCGCTTCTCTATGTCGAGTCAATGTCTCCTATCGCTGTGAAGAAATCCATGTATCGCCGTCGCAGTCTCTGAAGACGTGTAATGTTGATTGTTTTTAGTCGAAAAGCAAACATATGTAAATTTGTCTTACAGTAACTAAAAACAATCAACATTGAATTCGATATTAATTGTGTAGTTAAATTGTCGTCTAATTCAATTGATCATTTACAGTAATTGATTTTGGATCATACGCAGGATATGAACCAAGAAAAAATAAGAAATGTTGAAAATTGATGGAACCGTACGCTCCGAAACAAAAAGATTTAATTTTCCGAAAAAAAATGACTACATTTCGCAACAAAAATTACTTCTTTTTAAATGTCAAGAATATTTAGGGTCAGTTTCTAGATAATAAGGTTCGAAAGATTTATACCAAAGGCCATAGCCGGGTAAGTAGGAAAAAATTGCCCCCGCATTTTGCCCAGCGAAATTAGAAATATATTCTGAGGTATAAAAAAAGTAATTAATTAAAAAAATTTAATTTAATAAAAAAAAATCCGGAAACGCTTCAGTGGATCGATTCGATTTTTTTTGGTACTTGTTACGATCAAACGTGTTACGAAATAAAATTATAGAACATCTTGCGAAAGATTAAGGTTAAAAAAAATAATGTTCCTTGTTTTATTTTTTTTTTACTATAATCCATTTGGGGTACAATAACGAAATTTTTTCATATAATCTTTGGGCACCTTATTTGATATCTTTTTATTCAGAAACACACTTCATTGGTATATTTTAGTTATATAGATATATAACTAAAATATATCAATAAATATATGCGGGGGTAATTTTTCCCTACTTACCCGGCTATGGCCTTTCATCAGAATCAGTCGATTAGTTTTTTCCGCTATACGTCACGTCAGTTTTGAGAATGCAGTATAGAATGCCATACCTCCGCCACGTTGAAGATGGTGCTAAATCATTTTTGAAGGGCGGGGGGAGGGGGGGGGGGAGAAACGGCGTACTTATGCTAATACATTGTGCGACGTTACCAATGCCAATATATTGTAGCAAAATATTAATGACGTGTACGACTAAATATCGCAAAAATTACCAAATGTGCAGTAGATAATCGTAATTATTATTTAAATCTATGGTAATTGCAAGGAGTTAGGATTATCAGAAAATTAAATGTTTTTATTTCAAAATCCTATTAAAATAGATACGAGCTTGGGCAACGTCGCACGGTTCTCTCTTAATTTGAGGCTATTAGGTTGACTGCAGTGACTGTCACAGGTCGCAGCTGTGTTACAGCTGCGACCCAAAAACAGGTAAACTTCGGGAATTTTTATCTAAAAAACTAATGTTTCGATTGGATCCGGTTTTTTTTCATTGGAAAATATGTACATTTAATAATATATATATCCTTTAATAAATAAGGTACGTTTGGAAATTTTTTAAAATTAATTAATTGACTGGAAGCGATTTAAACGCGATTATCTCGAAACATAGTTTTCAGAGTCGGTTCCACATGTATCTCGAAAACGGCTTGTCCGATTTTGTCCAAGTTCGGATACAATACTCTTCGATAGTTTTTCTCGTTCGCCACGTAGGATTTTTTTGAAATTTTCATTTTTGACGGAATTGCGACCGTTTTTATTTTAACATTCGTTTTCCGTTCGCAATTTCTGATGATTTTGGATTGCATACACATTGCATAAAAAAGCAATGGTTCAATCAAGTGGAAAAACCCCTACGTGGCGAACGAGAAAAATTATCGAAGAATATTGTATCCACATTTGGACAACATTGGACAAAAACATACCTCAATGTACATATTTCCAATTTAAAAAAAAACCCGGATCCAATCGAAACATTAGTTTTTGAGATGAAAATTCCCTAAGTTTTCCTGTTTTTTTCGCCGTTTACTCAGGTACCTCCCCTTAAGGGGTCTTCTCACTTTAGACGCTAAAAAAAGGCTTTTCAAAAGGAATCAAAGGGAATTTTTTCGATAGGTTTATATTATAGATATTGATATAAAAGTTGTTACACTTAATAAATACACTTAATAAATAATCTATAGCTATAGCGCAAATCAAGGATTTTTTTAAATTTTGATATTTACTATTTTTTTTGGCCAAAAGCGGTGAATAAAACCCCGTTTTTCTTGTTTTTTTTTTTTCGAAAAATGTCCGCCATTTTGATATTTTTGCATATATAAAAAATCGTATGATATGCGCTATAGCCATTAACATACTGAATCTAAAACCGTTTGTTTTGTTTTTTTTTGGATGATCCGTCTCCGAGATTTCATCAACAACGCAGACCTACAATTTTTTCTACGACCTTTTTTCCACTACCATTTTCGTCTATAAATGGTGACTTAAATAAATAATTTAAAAAATGTATTTATTAAATGTAATAACTTTTATATCAATATCTATAATATAAACCTATCAAAAAATTCATGAAAATAGCCTTTTTTAGCGTTTGAAGTGAGAAGACCCCTTTAAAAAAAAAAATTAAAATCATTAAATTTCTTGATCGCCTAAAGGTATCGCCCTCCTTCATACCGATGCTGTTCGTCGCCTGCGCGTCGAAGACTGCACTTTTCGACGTGTGATTCGATACCTCACACAGTGACGTGTAAATACGAGAAATAGAGCATTGGAGAAGCCAGCATCGAAGAGATTTGCCGACGGGCCTCTATCTCGGAACCCTCCTGTTCGCAAGCGAAAATGTAGGTCACACGAGCGAGAAGCCCGATCGCAGCACCCCTCGAGTCACTTCGATCAAACGTGAAACTATAACGAGGACGCAAAGAAGTATTTATTTTCCGAAGCATTCACGTTTGTCGCAACGCGGAAGATGATCGAGTTTTTTCAACCTTGGTTTTTTTTCCCTTTTTTTCTTCTTTTCTCGGCAAATATACAAAGTGTTGGTCGGTTCCCTTCGGGGCTTACTTGACTATGCTATTTTCGGCATCCGTTTCGAGCTGACGCCATTCTCTCTCTCTCTCTCTCGCTCTTTCTTTCTCTTTCTCTCTCTCTCTCTCTCTCTCTCTCTCTCTCGCTCTCTCTCTCTGTCGCTCTTTCTCTCACCGAAAGTGGGTCATGCCCTCGCGAAATTTCTCTTACCCCGAGGAATCGGTTTTCAACCCTCCAGCCCATCATCCATTCTGCTCGATCCACCTACGCATACACAGAGAATATTTTGCCCGCCTCGTTGAATCCACCTTCCGCTCTTGGTGCGCCCCGTTTTTTTTTTACTTCTCTTCAAGCATGTGATTCGATTGGCAACGTTATCGTGCGGGACACGGTTGCATATTTTGCACTTGATCATCCGACTCTTGCCAACCTTCCTTGGTTTCATTCTCCACTGGGAGGCATCATTCTCGCTTTGCAAAAAGAAATTTCCATTCGGCTGAAACAAAAAATCTATTATTCATAATCCAAAAATGCTTGGGCCCCGGACACGTGATACATTATTTTCCGAAAATTTGAATTCTGGTCCACTCGTATTCTTACGTGTCGCCTGAGGCATATTTCAATTACGAAAGAAATTTCAATATTACTGTACATCTTTCGAGCCCCTTATTGTATTTGGAGACGTAGTTTGGGGAGAAATTCATCAAGGGGATTTTTCAAGTTTCGACGCTAAGAAGCTTACTCGACTTACCTTTTGTGCTTCGTTTACTTCGGGATTTTATTTCAGAATTAGGTTGATTGTAAATTAAACGTATTCGAATATAAGTCTTTACGCGTTGTCGTGTTAAGGCAACAATAATTATAATTATAATAATACCGTACGACGAATGTGCGATTAATGTGCATTAACAAATTTCTTCGGTTGTCGGAATTAAACGGCCCAACTAAAATCCAAAAAAATCACGAACCAGGGGATATCATTTTTAGATGCTAAAAATTCTAAGTTCTCTAAGATTGCGAAATTACTATAAAAAAATGGCTGCAATAGACTCGATGGAAACAGCCGAAGCCGGCAAATATATATATATATATATATATATATACATATAACGATTTAATTGTGAGATTTCCGTGCCAGGAATAAGTGGAGCGAGAGAAAAGCGAGTGTATTTCATTTCGTTTTTCTTTCGTCGTCATTGAGAAACAAACGTAAAGTCTTTCTAGACGTCGAAATTCTGTAAATTCGTATTGCCGTGCAAGCGAAGAAGCAGCGTGGCCTTACGAAGGTTCGAAAAGTCGATAGTGAATTAAGCAGCTAGCGCGCGTCGCGCATTTGCTGCAACGAGGAGCAGCACCGTCACCACTACCGCCAGAGCAAACCAGGAACGACTTGCCTGGGGCTGCCACTATCGATTCGTGACGTTGCAACCGGGTATATTTATACGAGTGTACCAGGTAACTCTCGCCGACTTCGCTGAGTTCCGACGTTTCTCGATTTTCGTCATTTCGCCTCGTACCCATCTACCGTTTGATTCACCGATCCTCAACCGTTCGTACGTGATCGGAAAATCATTAAAAGCCAGACGTCCCCGAGCTTGACGAAAGCAGTCATCGCATTATTAGACGCGAAATCCATGTGCGATATTTTCCACGTCGCGTATACTTTTGCTAAGTGAATTCCTAATAGAGCGTGTGAAAAGTGGTGATGATGATAATCGTAATGACAATGATGATGATGAGCATGATGATCATGATGACGATTATAATGATGAGGATGATCATGATGACGATGATCTTGATGACGATGATCATGATGACGATGATCATGATGACGATTATCAGGATGACGATTATCATGATGATGATTATCATGAGGACGATTATCATGATGACGATTATCATGATGACGATTATCATGATGACGATTATCATGATGACGATTATCATGATGACGATTATCATGATGACGATTATCATGATGACGATTATCATGATGACGATTATCATGATGACGATTATCATGATGACGATTATCATGATGACGATTATCATGATGACGATGATCATGATGATTATGATCAAAACGACGATAATCACGATGACGATGATCATGATGACAATGGTCATAATGACGATGATCATGATGACGATGATCATGATGACGATGATCATGAAGACGATGATCATGATGATGATGATCATGATGACGATGGTCATAATGACGATGATCATGATGACGATGATCATGATGACGATGATCATGATGACGACGATGACGACAACTATGATGACGATGACGATGATGATGACTATGATGATTATGACAATTATCATAATGACGATGATCATGATAATGACGATGATCATGATAATGACGATGACCATGATGATTATGACAATGATCTTAATAATAATAGTAATCATAATAGAAAGTATGGCTCGTATTACTGACAATTTATTTTTTCTGGACTGTCTGCAAATTGAGCATATGTTCGAATTTGGCTTTAGCTTCTTCCAGGAACATCAGGAATTCTCAATAATGAAGGAGAAGCAATGTGCTCTGTAGCTAATTCTTGGGGCTTTTTAAAGTTGATCCAATTAATTGTATTCATTTTGTGATTGAAGTTCAAACTTGACAAGTCTATGAATGTTATTATGTAACTATTTTTGAGAAAATTCGCAGCACGATACAAATTGGACGGTCCTCTTGAAAATCAGCAAAGAAATTGTAAAAACATACTCTCAGTGCATATTTCACATATCTACTCTTATGACGCATTGATTGGAAGTGGTCAATTAAATAAATTACTTGCTGTAATTAGAGTAGCGATTAAACAATTGTTACACGCTTCTCATGGGGTGACAAAAACGTAGCAAAAAAATATGGGTAATGATGCAGATAGAGATACCTTTTTTATCGCCATAAAAGGATGCAATGAGCGCATCAAAACAGTCATTTCAAAAGCATCGGAGGACGGAAATCAGACTAAATAAACTATGAATCATTGCTCGATGTTTGCCTTTTTTTCTACGTTCGTATTTAATTACCCAATGTGATTTGCAATGCACCAAAGTCAGTGTACTATTTCTACTGCTAAAAGAGAATTTGCCAAAAATTTGCCAACAATTCAAATCGACAGGGTATACAATGTCTGCAAAGTAAAATAGCAAGCAAATGGACCGAATACCATTCCCCGACACGAAATAATCAAAGAGGTATTGTACGGTGGAGAAGTTTAAATTTATAACAATTACAGGGGATGTCCAAAGTTTACACGCTGCTTCGATATTTACAGAAGAATGCAGAAAACACGTTTGGAGAATAACAGAACTGACGGATGAAGTTCAACGAATGAGGGTACGAATGAGGAACTTGGTATGAATGGGATTTCGCTCCCAACGTAGCGAGGGAAACAATTCCTATTGATTCTGCGAGCACGGTACACGCCATATGAATTACTGTAATTACAATCTGAATATAACGAATCACAGAAACTTATAGGAACGGCTGACGCGCCTCGTTGACGGTATTTCCAATACAACAAAACGATGAATTGCCAGTTGGATCGACAAGCTTAGGTAGAAATAGTTCAGCTTCGACCGTGTATGAATTATTGAATTCCACCAAAACAATCAATTTTTATTAAGCATCCCGTCCACGTCCCCCCAAGGTCGCAATTAAGCATCATCACGATGCTTTTCCACACAGATTTAAAAAGTAGCAACATCAATAAAAATACACCGATCAAGATGCATCATTGACCTTAGTTATGGAAACGATGCAAATTTACTACCACTAAAAATGAGACCGGATCTAATCGTCTCCACGTCCCGGTGTAATTGTACCTTTGACGGTATCTTTCAATGGAATGCTTTGGCGAATGGTACGCATGATACACTGTAATTGGCAAATGCGTACAGTGCAATGTAATCTACAACAGCGTATCAACAACGGCTGCAGCCCCCTTCGCCCCACCCGATTCACATTGATGTTACGAGCTACATCGTCATTCGCGTATTCTCCCTCCCCCTCTCAACCAGTCGCTCTTCGTATCCCCTTTTCCACCGCGCAACATCCCCTCCTGCTGACTTGACCAACCCCTCGCGGTCGTGCTCGCTCGCCCAACGGGGTGACCTACTTATAGCGCGTGCTCTGATGCCAGCTCTTCGACATTCTACGCACATATATATGCGCAAATACCCCCTGTTCGCGACGGGTGCAACCATCACTGCTCAACACCTCCACCCAAGTGGGTAATCGCATCGTTCCAACGTCATCCCCGAGTGATGCACTGCGCCGTTCGTATGACGCGATACAACCGTTCCAGGAATTATTGCATACAGTTGATTCTCGTCATGGCCGCGGTCATCCTTGAGCCATTTTTTTTCTTCATTTCTGGCCGAATCTCGTCCATCATCCGCTACATCGATGTACTGCCTTGACACTCACCCTCGCGAGATCTTATTTCATGACTTGCGTTCCAGTTGGTCCATTTTGGGTTCGGTAGGCTGGTATTCGCGCCAAAAGTGGCAAAAACGGGTTTCATGTGTTATCGATGGTAACTCTTCTTCACGGATGCTCGACTGTGCGGATCTGCACGAGGGCTCAGGAAAACTGCGGCGAACATGTGGCGACACAGGTAGCTGGAGTAACTTTCAGTTACGATGCGAAATTCGGTGAAACCGCCTTGCCCTTACGAGGAGCATCACTTTGGTATTCGCCTCCGATTTTGTTGAAACTTTTTTATGTAGAAGAGTATCAAACACTAAGAGATACGTATTTTCTTATCGGCGGAAAAACGGTTTTAAGGGGTGAAACGCACCCTTAACAATAGGGGTAGTTTTTCGTTTTTCGTCGATAACGTTTTAATGGTACGAGATATAAAAAAAATTCAAATTGCAACAATGTTTATTTTTTTGTGTACTATATATTGGAGATGAGAACCATAACGTTATCGACGAACAACGAAAAACACCCCTATTTTCGAGGGTGCGTTTCATCCCCTTAAAACCATTTTTCCGCCGATAAAAAAGTACGTGTCTCTTAGTTTTTGATACTCTTCAACATAAAAAAGTTTCAACAAAATCGGAGGAGGACAGCAAAGTGGTGTTCCTTGTTAGTGGTTAGCAAGCGAGTGTGCTCGGGTAAATGCTAGGGATTGCAAACCGGATATCGTGAATTTTTTACATCCATATAATGAAGGCAACTGAATGTGGATAAATCGGATAATACGGATAGTAAAATTCATCAAAAAATTACGATTTGAACATGGAATTAACTATAGTTAAACAATAATTTCGGCATTGTGTGCAGTCAGTACACGAAGCTAAGTAATTCTAATTCAAAACATGTTTTTTTCTTTGTTTGTAATATTTTTTGTGACGCATTCAATAGTAATTCGGTCAGAAAATCCTGCGTCATTTGAAATGTATGAGCTATAAGTATCTGTACTTATAAACTCTACAGAGACTTATAGAGTCTATAATTCTATAAATATAAGTCTGAAACACTTACTTTAATAGTGCATTTAAGTTGATTTGAGATTTCACTCATTATGACGTTTAAGTATATGATTGTTTTTAGTTTCTGTCTCACAAGGAAAGTTTGTGAGGTCGATCTCTTCGATTTTGATGAAATGCGGCATGCTTGTAGAATGGGTAAAAATAGGCGGTACGTATTTGTTTTTTATATCTGTGGAACCCGATTTTTAAGGAGTGAAACACACCCTCGAAAATAGGGGTGTTTTTCGTTTTTCGTCGATAACGTTATCTTTCTCATCTCCAATGTATATAGTACACGAAAAAATAAACACTTTTGCAATTTGATTTTTTTTTCATATCTCGTACCGTTAAAACGTTATCGACGATAAACGTAAAACACCCCAATTTTCGATGTACATTTCAGCCCTTAAAAATCGGATTCCGAAAAATCCGGATATCCGGATAATAGGTTTCACTATTATCCATATCATCCGAACACAAAAAATTAAGGGATAATGCAAGCCCTAGTCAACGCTGCTGAACAGGTGAGAACAGCATTATATCGACCGCGTGTTCGCTGGTGCGAGGAAATTATTCAACAAATTTCGGAAATCTGCCGCCATAACTCGGTTAATTTTGGGAATTTTTCCAAAAACTTTTTTTGCTAATTACAGTTAAAAAACTGTGCAGTTAAAAAATCGTATTTGTGAAATTTCAAGCTTATACAGGTTCCGTTCAACCTCGCCGTCAAATTCAATTCAATTGCAATAGCCTTCGAATGGAAAAATAAAAATTGGAACGCGTTCGCTGTGACGAGACACAATGTCGCAGTGCTGGCAGTTTGATCAAGCGCGTTGATGACCTCTTGTGCGTGATAAGGGCGCGTTCATCGAAGAACGATAGGTACTTTTCAAGTCCAATCATAATAACAACGAACCAGGTATGCAATTAGCGAGTACCCTCGTACAAATTGTATACACATCGTTTTATCGGTACGATGTTCTCCATGTATTGTCATCCTATAACCCGCCTGTAGGCCAATTTTTCGTTGATCCGACTCAGCGCACGGCCATTCCCAACAAGTGTCATCGTTCTAGCAGTGCCATCGACGTCATAATCATTACTACATTCGCTTTCATCGCGACGTGGAACGACGACCATTCCTGGCGGGTCTATCGTTCCCAATCAACGTGCCACTCTCTCTCTCTCTCTCTCTCTCTCTCTCTCTCTCTCTCTCTCTCTCTCTCTCTCTCACCATTCCTATTTACCATTGAACGCACAACTTCCCAATGATCGGAAGTGTACACCAGCGATACTCGAGTTGGTGGTACTCTGAGGCATCCGGTAACCGATGTCCCCGTGTATTACAACATACATCGACATAGCACACACAGTAAACCACTCGTATTATTCATGAGTTGGAATGATCACTGCTATTGTTCTTATGGCTTCGATTGCCGGTAGCATTTGCGCAAGCATCATTGAACATTCGTCGATGAGACTCGGGCTACATACATTGTGACTACGAATAAGTCTCCGCCGTTTTTTTTTTAAATAAAAAAATGGGCATTTATTGTGAAAGAACGGTACTTGATCTTTTATTCAAAGTACTGTCCATCGCTAGTCACTACTTTTACCGATCTTTCTGGCAGCATATGGATACCGCGTCGGCAGAACGCTTCATCTTTTGAGGCTATCCACAAATCGACCCTATTTGTGGTATCTTCATATGATGTCAAGTACTGCTCACAGACAAGCCGTGCGTCATCGATAGAAATAAATGATAGTCGGGGGGAGCAATGTCTGGTGAATACGGCGGGTGGGGTAAAACTTCCCAAATGAGTGTTATGAGTGACCCTTTCGCTTATGCCTGGCAAGCAACATTTCACACGTGCAAAATCGGCGTTCAACGTTTCTCGGCTTCGGTTCATATGGAACCCAATTTCCTTGCTTTTGAATCATTCCCAACGATTTCAAACGATGTGGAATTGCTCGTTGAGTCACTCCTGATGTAAGTGGAAGTTTTTCTTGCGTTTCGTACGAATCTCCTTCCAATGATGCTTCCAATTTCGCGTCTTCGTACACTTTCGGCCTTCCGCTACGTTTTTTCTCTTCGACGTCAAACGCACCGTTCTTAAACTTTTGAAACCACTTACAACAGCTTCTCTCTTAATTTCAAGAACTCTGCAGCTGAGGCGCATCGATTTCTTGTAAAAGCATATGGTGAGGCTTTTACAAGAAATCGATGCGCCTCAGCTGCAGAGTTCTTGAAATTAAGAGAAGGTTCTGCCTTGTTGAGCCAGAAAATGTTCGATTTTTCACCAATTTTTTGCGCGAAAAGTATTAAATATAGAATGTCAATATTTGGTATGCTGACTAAGCGGTCTTTATTGAACATCAAAATATTTTTTAAAGTTTGACAAAACATGGTGGTGGGAGTGGGAGGGGCCACGTATGTCGTTGCGCGGGCAATGACATTCTTCGCTTGCGGAAGTCCTAAGGCCCGGACAGGTGATCCGAAGCAAAAAAAATCAAACGTATTTTTACTTTGTACAATATTGTGTATAAGTTGACCGAGAATCAAGAAGACAATATTGAAAAATAAAAAAAATAGTGAGCAAAAAACTGCGAAAATTTTTGGGAAAAAAACAAACTTCCTTTCGATCGCTCACTATTTTTTTTATTTTTCAATATTGTCTTCTTGATTCTAGGTCAACTTATACACAATATTGTACAAAGTAAAAATATGTTTGATCTGTTTGCTTTAGATAACCTGTCCGGGACTTAGCACTTCCGCAAGCGAAGAATGTCATCGCCCGCGCACCAACATACGTGGCTCCTCCCACTCCCACTGCCATGTTTTGTCAAACTTTAAAAAATATTTTGATGTTCAATAAAGACCGCTTAGTCAACATACCAAAAATCAACATTCTATATTTAATACTTTTCGCATAAAAAATTGGTGAAAATCGAACATTTTTTTGCCCAACAAAGCAGAACCTTCCCTCAAATAGTCAGTCGAAAATTTCCGCAAACGATGCTTAATCGGCTTAAAACTCGATATTGTTGTACGAAAAAAAAAATTATGTGATGCTGATACAAACTCGCTAATATTTCACGGTTATGGTCTTGCCAGTTGTCCAACCTTAAGATATGACCTTTTGCATCTGACAATTTCAGCCGTAACCTTCTGGTGGGGCCATCTTTTGTCAAACAGCGGAGACTTATTTCTACTCCCAATCCATATGAATGTATACACTAATATATAAGGATGGCCAAAGATTCTGAAACTGGTGTTATTTCGTTGCAAGCCGAGTTGATCGTGTTGTTCATTTTTATGCTCTTCATCATGGACTTCCCTACGGATTATCGCCTTGCCAATTATTTCATTTTCAATCGTGCACTTGGATACGCTCGGGTGCAACCGCACTCGTATTACAACTGACCTCTTCCGTTTCATTACCCTGTTTATTTTTCTGTTGATTGGCATGCAACAAGGTTGATCTTGTCGATAGTTCTTGACCTTTCGTGTCTGAGGTTTCGACGTTGATAGGTGTGCGATTAGTTGAGCAATCGATTACGAACACGCAGGTGTTCACGTGGATAATACGATCGAGGAGCACACCGGGATTGATCTTTTTGGTTCATTGAATGAAGCACAGTTGGTAGATTATTCTGGGGTGGGGGTTATACTGTTCAGCCGTAACGGAATACACAAATATGGATGCGCGGATATATAACAATTATGTCCTGCGGCTTTCTGCGAAAAGATTAAAGAAATAGGTTATGATTTTTCAACGCTTTGCACAATTTTAGGCTCGGTGTATTATTGGGACAACAAGGGAGAGACGGATGCAATCGATCGTCAATTAGCCCCTCTGCTCCAGTGCAGTGTTGCATTTTTTCGATTTATGATCATTACAAATAATGAGAGCAAATGATACGAAGGACCGAAATAATTAGTGGTTGGTTGCGATAAGGCTGCAGGGAAGGACGTGGATGATGAAAAGGGCAAACAAAATTTCGACTCAACTCCCAATTCCGTTTATCGAGTAAAATATCAATTTCAAGCAAAAGAGTTGTAAACATCATTTCTGGTAATTCTTTAGATTAGTGACTTTTCCGAAAAACGACCCTATAAATTATTTTTTGCTAGTTTCTCATTTATTGGGTTGTAAATGATAATATTCAGTCGGGGGAGGCTGAAATACACCTCACCCGCCCCATAAAAAGTTATGGGGTTTGGAAGTTCGCGGAAACACGTGATAAAATAGAGCATTTTTGACAATTTCAACGCCTTTATTGGGTTTGTTTGGGTTTTTGAAAAATTCGAAATTATTTTTAACGATTTTTTAGTAATTCCTTAGATAAGTGGCTTTTCTGAAAAATGAGCCTAAAATTATTTTTTTGCTATTTTCTCTTTTATTGGGTTTTAAATTCACCCCCCCTGCCCCATAAAAAGTTATGGGGTTTGAAAGTTCGCGGAAACACGTGATAAAATAGGGCATTTTTGAACATTTCGAGGGCCTATATTCGGTTTGTTTGGGTTTTGGAAAAATTCGAAATTATTTTTAACGATTTGTGGCGCGTGAAAAATTTGTTAACGAAAATATTCACCTTCCCCCGACTGAATATCATTATTTATAACCCAATAAATGATATTTCATCGTAGAAATCGGATATTTTTCGGAAAAGTCACTTATTTTGGATAAGTGACTTTTATTTTAAATAAATTATATTTTATCGGAGAAATCGGATAATATTATTCGAAAAAGTCACTTATCTGAATAATTACTAATTTTTCAAATAATATTTCTATAAATAATTTTTATAATCACTATTTTAACGATTAAATGACCGGATGAGGCGGAATGCGGATTTTTTTCTCAATTATTTTCCATATCATTTGTTTAATATTAATTCCACACGAAAATATTTTGAATAACGATAGTCGAGAATATTATTTTCTGCATAAATAATATAAATAATCTTTTTCTTAGGTTGGGCGGGTCGCGAGATATGGGCACAAACGCAAATTACAAGATGGCGGCGTTATGTCCTCGCTCCAACCCAAGATATTGGTTTTATACTTTTTGAAGGGTACAAAAACTTCTCACAAAACAACACGTGTTCCCGGAGGTGTGCAAAAAATGTCCAGTCTGGCTGGACTATTGTGCAGGATTAGATCCCGATATGAGAATTGCAGTTCTTCGCGTGGCTCTTGGGTGCTCGCGTAACTTGAGCGCAGTTGTATATGAAGCAATGTAATTGGAATTTCGGCGCACAAGACGCTCGAATACGTTGTTCGCAGTTTTGTCACTTTGTCGACGCCTCGTAATGGACAAACTTCCTTAATTTCAAGTTGCATCTCCATTGCGGCACGTGGAGTATACCCGTTCAAGGAAATGACGTCGTAATACTCGGGCAAATTAGTTCAAGTTAGGCGAGACGCGAGAGAGAGAGAGAAAGGCTTATCCCAGTTGGATATATCGGGAGACAAGTTGCCCCAAGTCGAATAGGACGCTCACGCGGCAACAAGAAGTCTATCCCGTTAACGCTTTGTACGTGTCGTCTCAATTCAAAGTGTAAATTGCGTAGGTCACTCGAGGCTTATGTTGGGAAGATGGAGTCGCGATGGAGATGATGACATTATCGAGGTTCGTCGGGTGGACAGATTTGTTCAAATGCTTGCGGCGCCTCAATCATGCCACTATTGGCGCAGCCAGAAGGGGACAGGGGTGCCCCCCAACCTAGAAATGCCGGTGCCCCCGAGAACAATTTGTTCCAAAATAATTGAATTCAAATGACCGATTAATTCTTGTTAAGGCCTTAGGGCACAGTAACGGGTGTAAAATCATGTGCGGATTTAACAATTTTTTTTTCGTATGAAAAAGTGATTCACTCATAAAATTAATTACACATCTATTTAGTATGAATATTAAGCTGTAAGGAATTATATATATATTTTGTTTCGATGTACAAAATGGCCGACTACTCGAATCTTCTCGAAACAGCTTTTTCCCAATTGGCGTGACAAAGTAACTTCAACAATTATCACTCGATTTACTTCAAATTTAAAAGTTACGTTCCTAATTGCATTTCGCAGAGAAGTACGTACGGAATTTCTGATTAATCGAAAACTCGTCATTTTATGAGCCGTTTATGAGCAATTATAACGAAATTTTTCACTGAAAATTCATTTCTTAAGTTCAAATATCTACAACTTTTGAATAAAACAATATTTTTTTAAATTCCCTATGTACTTCTCTAGGTATTCTGATATACATTGACGAGAATTTTTGTTTTTTGGTATAGGTAAAAAATTGTGGATGCTAAATGTCACGCCGCGGCTTGATATCCATACTAAATAGATGTGTAATTCATTTTATGAGTGAATCACTTTTTCATACGAAAAAAAAAATTGTTAAATTTGGACATGATTTTATACCCGTCACTGTGACCTAAGGCCTTAATTGTCATCCAAGTAAGCATAAAGAAATAATTTAACAAAACTTGAACTATTTCCTTCGTCGTGATTCCGTAATTTGTACCAAAAGTAGCTATTTCATCATGTAAATTGAATAGATTTTCAAGTTTCAGAATTGAGTTGAATTTGGGGAAAAAGCAATACATTAGATTTGTCGGCTGATACACAACCAAAAGAATCCCGGAAGATCAACATTTACTATCAAGTAATAGACAATAGGGGTGTGTGGGTACCCGACGGTTTACGTTTTTGCATTACTCTCGAATTTCGAGTACTTGTAAACGTCGAGTACTCGTAAACGACTCGGAGATCCGTAACTATCATATATATTTATATTTATTATTTATTAAATTTTAATAAATTTAATTTTTATATTTATTTAAATATATTTATTAAATTACAATAAATATCGCCTCAAAAATAAACGACTTAAATTTTTTAATTTTGTAATGTGGTTTTTAAATGGAGAAAAAACCCAAAAAGGCCATTTGGCACTGAAAACTTCAGAAAAACTCACCGAGTGGATCAATTTCAACGCCCTGCGTTAATTCGAAGAGAGAATTATGTAGCTTCCATTTGACGTTTTAAAATTGAAAATATCTTGATTAGTTTCAGAGATATAAGCGTGTGAACAACTAGTTTTTTTTCTGGGAAAAATTAAAAAAAAAAACAAAAAATCGAATTAAGAACAAAGAATCGCCGTAATTACCAGTTAGAACTACAAATAATTAATGAAAATTCGATAAAGAATCTTGCTTTTATTTAGTTTTTCGACATTTGAATATCTCGATATTTCCTGAAATGCGTGTGCCTTAAAAGAAGTCGGAAAAAATGTAAATATACACATAGCAACAATATTAAAATTATTAAATCAATTACTTTTATTGCTTATGATCTCCAACCTATCGGCGAAGGGTAAAGAACATAAAGCTGGAGTCTATTTCGTCCGTTTTAGTACGTTTTCGTGGCGCTATGTACTATGAAACGAAATTTGAAATTTTGTTCCGGCAACACGGCTTATCGAGAACCCGATGTGAGACGAGTACTCGAAAAACTCAGGTACTCGATAAAGTTCCGAGTATACTCATCCGATCAGGGGTACTTGAAAAATTCGGGTACTCCATCCGAATTAGAGTCTAATTATCCGGCCCGGACCGACCCGACCAATTCTGCTACCCGCACACGTCTAATAGATATTATCATTGTAAATCTTAAACGTCTATTTGAGAACTACCTTTAGCGAACGCAGTTGATGCATTTTTGCAATTGAATATGGAGAACGGAGAGGATATCACCAATTATTACAAACAAATCTTAACAATTGATACGTCAACCTTAGAAGCTGAAGCGATGTTGTTGAAGTTTGCTTCTTTGGAATGCAACACATTTTTTTTAGTTTATTTAACTTTTTTCTCCATTTTCATTATTATCTAAAATCATTTTCGTTAAATTTACATTGTAGGACTCGAATGAAAATCTTTTTTCAATGTCTGCCGTAGCTTTATTCTGCCACAGATAATTGGCAATTGGAAGAGAAAAAAAATCGTGGCGTTCGAACGATGCAAGCTTCAACAACATCTGAACCGATGGTCACGAAAAACACACTCTCATTTAAAAATGATGAAATAAATGCTGGAAATTGAAGAAATCATATTAAAGAGGAGTACTGCCCTAACTCGTATACATTTTTCCAAGCAGCAATAGTACCTACACCCAGTGAGCTCCGTCGGCTGTGTGAGGAGTTTCCTGCCATGAGGCGGATAAAAACGTGGCTTAGAAGCACAATGCGTTAGGACCGATTCTCTCAAATATCACTGCTGAACATAGAGAATAACAGTGTACAACAAATTTTTTTTACTAAAAACGTCTCGGGCGATTTGCAGACAAAATCGACAACTCAGAATCATTCAATGGAGTTCCTACTGAAAGTCAAGTTTAAAGATTGGTAATTGGATTAAAGAATGATGGAAATGTAGATGATTTTTTTAAGGTATTGCAAGAGTTTGATATTAAGGGAAGGTTCTGCCTTGTTGGGCCAAAAAATGTTCGATTTTTCACCAATTTTTTATGCGAAAAGTAATAAATATAGAATGTTGATATTTGGTATGTTGACTAAACGGTCTTTATTCAATATCAAAATATTTTTTAATTTTTGACAAATCATGGTGGTGGGAGTGAGAGGTGCGCGGGCGATGAAATTCTTCGCTTGCGGAAGTCCCAAGTCCCGGACAGTTGATCTGAAGCAAGAAAATCAAACATATTTTTACTTTGTACAATATTGTGTACAAGTTGACTTAGAATCAAGAAGAAAAATTGAAAAATAAAAACACAGTGAGAAAAAAACTGCGAAAATTTTTGGTAAAAAAACAAACTTCCTTCCGATCGCTCACTATTATTTTATTTTTCAATTTTTTTCTTGATGCCAGGTCGACTTATACATAATATTGTACAAAGTAAAAATATGTTTTGATTTTCTTGCTTCAGATCACCAGGGCCTTAGGACTTTCGCAAGCGAATAATGTTATCGTCCGCGCACCTCCCACTCCCGCCACCATGTTTTGTCAAACTAACATTTTTTTTATGTTCACATACCAAATATCAATATTCTATGTTTAATACTTCTCGCATAAAAAATTGGTGAAAAATCGAAAAATGTTTGGCCCAACAAGGCAGAACCTTCCTTTAATGTTAACATGAACGTGTGAATAAAGCTCCATATTTTATGTGTGTTACGTGATTATCGACTATTATGTAAATTTTATTTTAAAAAAAGATTGTGGACAAAACCACTTTTTTGTCAGCCCCCCCCCCCCCCAAACAAATATTGCCTACGCCAATGCGTGTCACGATTCTGCCGGATTCTCCAGTGACGAACATACGAAAAGGTAGTTCTTTTGGAGGATCGTATACATCATCGTGACCACGAGCATCGCGCTTTCATCTCGTGTAGTAATACTTTGCGATCGTAGCGGTAGGGTTGTCTTCAATAGTTTCGGGATGATTCACGATCAATTGTCTGTTTATTTTGGATATACCTAGTGTCGAGTACGAACATTAATATTGTATAAAGACATTAGAAAACTAATATGCAAAACGAGATAATGAAATAGTTTGGTAGCCTTGAAGAAGGTATGCTCGGTAAACAATATGCCAGTATGGTTCTGTCATACTCATACCGATACGATTTAAAAATAATTCTATCTTTATTTTGCGAGGACTGGATGTCATTTCAGGCGCACGGTCTTTGTGCCGGAATGAACACGCAGCTCATAAGTCTATTATACAGAGTAGATCACTTAACGTGACCACCCAAAATAACTCCGTTGCTTTTAGAGTTCGAAAAAAAAATGTCAGCAGGTAATTTGATTGATTTTGAAGGGCTGATACAGGGGTCGAAAAATACTTTTTGTCAAGGTCATAGTTTATAGGTGTTTTACACCCATTATATTATGACCTTGAAATGATCTCAAGGTCATGATATCATAGGTCGCTGGATTCGTCTGAACATCGACTACGTCTTAATAAAAAACATGTTTTTATTTGAAAAACCATTGATGACCTTAAGAACGCAGAAACTATGATCTTGACAAAAATAAATTTTTCACCACTGTATCAGTCCTTCGAAATCAATCAAATTACCTTCTGCTATTTTTTTCGTCACTCTAAAGGCAACTGAGATATTTGGCTGGTCACGTTAAACGGTCCACCCTGTATAAAAGGCAAAGTCCTGACTGACTGACTGACTCATCATTGCCCAGTCTAAACCGCTAAATGTAGAAACGTGAAATTTGGAGGGCATGTTGATTTTATTATGTAGCCACCATTTGAGAAGGGATTTTTCGAAATTCAACCCTCAAGGGGAGAAAAGGGGCGGCAAAGTTTTTACGGAAATTTAAGACAATCTAGTCGGTTTTACTTGAAACTTGGTATTTGTGCTTCTTGACACAATCAATAAAACACGTTTTTCAGCATTTTTAGAAATTCAACCCCTAAGGGGTGAAAAGGTGTGGCAAAGTTTGTGTGTAAAATAAAAACAAATGTGATCAGAAGATTCACTTGAAACTTAGTGCAATGCTCTTTAACACATGTAATCAAATATGTATTTTAGCGTTTTTATCAATATTCAACCCCTAAACGAAAAGGGGTGTCAAAGTTGATATGGAAAATAAAACAAATCGCCTCAAATTTCACTTGAAACTTTTTATAAGAACTCCTCGACACAATTAATGAAATTTCAGCCTTTTTGGAACTTCAATCCTCAAGGGGCAAATGAGGTAGCAAAGTTAGTATGGTAAAAGAAATATCTGGTCAGATTTATTCGAAACTTAGTATTAATGCTCTTCAACTAGATTCTACGTGTCCCTTAATGAAACATTTCAGAAGCATAGTTCATTAAGAAGCATTCAACACAAGTCTACGCGAGCGAAGCCGCGGGCGGAAAGCTAGTTCTTATATGACAATTCCGCACCATCGTACTCTGTCGATTTGTTTTTGTCATAGTACGATTCAGGATAAGTCTGAGACGATTGAAGACCATTACTGAATCCTATTTTGACAATTTAAAAAATCTACATTAAAAAATGTAGATTTTTTAATGTTCGATTTTTTAATAGTTGCACTTTGTGTAAAAACACAAAGTGCAACTATTTAATGGCATCGAAAATGTAATCAGACTTTTCGGGTAATGAAAAATAGGTACATATAAATAATATGAGTTGGTTTTTAATATTAAAAAAATATATTAATACATTGATGTAATTGGGTTGGTTTGGATTTGTTTGTATAGTGATTATTGTATAACTTTTGTAATATATTTGTAGGATAAGTTGTAATTAATAGCAAGATTAGAATTGGGTGGGGAGAGGGCATTTTTCAACCAATCACAGGCATTCGGCATGTCGCTTCCTCCACGCTACTACAAGGCAGGTGGGGGTAGCGTTACTTTCGTGTGACATTCAGCTCAGACCCCTATACGCAGCCTACCTCAACAACCATTTACAATTTTAAAAGTAATTTCAATGCTAAAGTGTGCATACAATATGCTTGTATCAACAATATGTTTGTTTTCAGTTCGTGTCATACAAGAATAATAGCTAATGGCGTGTCATACAAGAATAAATGCTAATCGACGAAAAAAAAAAGGATTGTTCGAGATAGACGTTTGATCGAGAGAATCCTCGTGTCCTCGGAACACGAGACACGTTTACGGGGATGCATTCGAGACTGCAGTGACTATGTTGAACGTTTCACAGGGGGGTACATACTCGTGGGTATATCAGCCGAAAAGTGTACATGTACAACGCGCTTCTGTGTAATTCTTGCACACGTGTCCCGCTCGGAAATGGTGAGGAAAAATGAGGGGGGTGGTGGTGTTGGGTGGAATTCGTCATCTCGTCGACGACGAGGAAGCTCAGCTTGTACCCGCTCCCGGTGTAGTCTTAGAGCACATAGTCGTTGTCGTTGCAGAGTTGCATTCAATCGAGGCATTGTCGTCTCCGTGCGACTCTTTGAATGCCACTCCGAGACGAAATTAGAGTGACTTTTTGTTCGAAGCTACTCCATTCGTTCTCACCCTTTCAACGACGACGACGACGGCGGCGGCGACGGCGACGACGATACTTTATCCTCTTTTTCGCGTTTTCTCGCACGACGCTACTTCCTTCCTCGTCACTTTGCTTCCCCTTCGGAGCCGCGGCGTCGCTCTCTCATGTTTCTCATCCCCTTTGTAGCTCGCCTCTGGACCGCCACATACCATAACCTCCTCCAACCCTTCACTCCCCCCGGGTAGACTCCGTTTCGGACTTTTTCACCATAGACCGCCGAGTGAAAAGGCGACTTGGGTCTTCCTTTCCATTTCTCTTCTCGTTTGCCTTTACTCTCGCACACTCGCGCGTATGCTTCTTAGTTTTAGCCTACGCTTAAATCTTTTCTCGCTTGCCGATCGCGAATATTCATGGACACGAGAGCGTTAAGGGGTCTTCTCACTTTAGACGCGCAAAAAGGCTGTTTTCATGGATTTTTTTTTATATGTTTATATTACAGATATTAATATAAAAGTTGTTACACTGAATAAATACACTTTCGAAATACATTAAAAATTTGTTTTATGTATTTATGTAACTCAAACAAACTTTAAGGCCTTAGGCCACAGTAACAGGTATAAAATCATGTGCGAATTCAACAATTTTTCTTCGTATGACAAAGCGATTCACTCATAAAATCAATTACACATCTATTTAGCATCCATATCAAGCTGTTAGAAATTTTTTTTCAGCAGCGCAGATCTACAATTTTATTAGGACATTTTTTTAACTACCATTTTCGTCCATAAATAGTTACTTAAATAAATACATTAAAAAAAATGTATTTCGAAAGTGTATTTAATAAGGCGTTACCCCCACTTGTAGCGCAAAAAAGGCCTTTTTCATGAATTTTTTAAAAGAAAACTACAAAACTTTTTTAATCGATCAATATACCATCTTAAAGAACACATCTTGAAGAACTTTCAGTAATTTTTTCATTGAAAAATATTACATTGTCTAGTGGCAAATGGCCGTCAATGAAATAATGTTTTTATATACTCGGTTTGCGGTGACCAACATTGCGGCGAAGTGGATCGTCTGAAAAAAATGCGGATGGATTTAGTCAAATATAAGTATAAGGTAGTCTTTAATCGAAGGATTTTAAAAAATATTCATTTTTCACAAAATGGCGGACAGTCAACGTTAATGGTTCGATTTTAACGAAAAAAAACGGCCGTTTTTTGGCTATAAAACGGCCAATTTTTTCGAGAAAAAAAATCGAACGATTAAAGACTACATTTTTATGTATTAAATAAGCCTGCAAAATTTCAAGAAGATCGGTTCATTAGTGTTCGAGTAATCTTGGTCACCGACTTCAGAAATGCCATTTTGAGAAAAACGCGTTTAAAGTTTCAATTTCCGGTCGTTTACACAACGGATTCTTCTCTTTCAACGCTCATATCTCAGTCAATTTTGTTCGGATCGACTTGAAATTTTCAGGACATATTCTCAGATACTTATACTTCAAAAAAATGCAAGAAAAAAAATCGATTTTTTCAAAATCGCAAGTGGGGGTGACCCCTTAAGTGTCACAATCTTTATATCAATATGTATAAAGTGTACCTATAAAAAAATCATGAAAATAGCCTTTTTTAGCGTCTAAAGTGAGAAGACCCCTTAAACACTCGGCGCACTTGAGTCGAAGACTGCAGAGGCGAGAATGTCTTCTCGCATTTTTTCTCTTCTACTTCCCTTTTTCGTAGGGCCTATTTTGTTTCGCCCTCATGAGGAGGCGAATGATCGAACGTTGAATGTCCGACTCGATCGAACTGCCACGCGGAGATTATCAAAGCGGAAAGGGTCGGACAAAAATGGACGTCGCGAGACGATGATGCAGATGCAATTAAGGCGTCATACGCAGTTGCAAGGCCAAAAAAGTCGTTTTTTCACGAATTTTTTCTGGAAAAGGATTCCATTTGGGCAAAACGAAAAGTATTAGGCAATGTAGTGGCATCTTTTAGCTTTAGATTGGCATTTTTTATTTTCAAAAATATTCATTACTATTGCTCCTGTAGGAAGTCTCCTGCAGGTCCCCGAAAAAAAAGTGTCTGGCGGTGAGCAAAGTATCTCCGGTTTGGATTAACTGAAATGAAAAAAACCAAAAAGATTCTTTTAGGGGATAGATGAATCCGGGTATTGATCGAAGGAATAACCGAAATTTTAATTTCTGACAAAATTGTGTCTCCGGAAAGAAACGATTTCGATTTTCGACCAATTTTTTTTCGTTAAATCGTTGAAAAAAAATATAAATAATTATTGGAAATTTTATTCCTTCGATCAGTACCTGAAGAATATATCTGACAAGGTTTTGTTAAAATTGCAGACCGATCGGTTGAACCGTTTTTGATAAATCGTGCTCATCGACATTGAAAACACCGTTGTGAGAAAAACGCGTTTGAAGTGTCAACAGGCAACTTTGTAGCGCTCCGAGCGTCCTTACAAATATGTGTGTATTTCCGAGAAAATTCGCTGGATTGATTTGAATTTTTTAGGGAATATATTCACATCGTCGTACATTCCGAAAATGCAATAAAAAATCGATTTATTGAAATTTCTAACTGCGTATAACCCGTTAAGGAGTTATGCCTGGTAGTGAAAGTCGAAAAATCACTCTTCTCCAAAATCCATATATTTTGACAGTATATCATCTTATAAATGTTGCCTGAAAATTTACAGGTCATCGGATCAAAATTGACAGTTTTATGGGCTGTTATGTTGACACCCGTCGGAAAGCTCGGAGCGTTGACCGAAACTTCAAACGCTTTTTTCTCGAAAGTACGTCTTCAAAGTCTTCAAGTCTTCAAGTCTTCAAGTGAGCAAGATATATAAAAAATTACTGTATCGATCTTTTTGAAATTTTTAGGGCTTTTTCTAGATGTAAAAATATAGTATTTGATCGAAGAAGGTAATCTTATATATTTTGTTGGTTTATACCATAATAGGGTAAAAGTGGGATGGTTGCCGTAGGGGGATAGATGCCTCGATAGTAACCCGACGTACTTAGAAACACGCATTGGCAAGTTTAATGCTATCAGGAAAGTACTAGTCCCCTCGCCTCGGTGTGAGCGAGCCAACGAACAGGATAGGACGTTTCGCTCGGTGGCGTTAAGGGGCTATACTAGTGTGACACTTAAAAAAAAATCAATTTTTTTTGCCAGTTTATACTTTCAAGAATATCCTGTAAAAATTTCAAGTCCGTATCTCTAATCATTTTATCTTGCAAAAATTGATAGTTAAATCTTTAAACGGCTTTTTCTTCGAAATTAGATTTTTCAAATTTATTGACATTGTAACTCAAAGAGCAATTATCCGATTGACTTGAAATTTGTACTCTCGAACATATTGACTCTAAAATGACGTAGGATATTTTTGATTGGATGAAAATTGACGTTTTGGCATTGAAATAAACGACCATTTTATAGGCAAGAAAACAGACTCTTTTTTCATAACCACGCCATTTTGTTAGATTTTGATATTTTTTCGAAAATCCTACGTCATTGTACAGGAAATATCTTCCAATTTGACATTTTTTCCTTTTTCGGTTACAGCTTCTCAATCGGCCGGAATCATGTCAGCAGTGGAGGAACTTTCTTTTGCGCCTCCGAAGGCAGCGCATAAGTCGCTTAGTACTCAATATTTTTCTATGAAAAAATTATGTAATATAGGTCAAATATAGGCCAATATATTCTTAATTTTCCGAAACATTTCATTGAGCAATATTCTTCAAAAAAATTCCCGAAAATCACCCAAATTTTCAGCGTTCACGCTGGTGTAGCCTCTTAAAAAAAACAGTCGTACACTGCGTCCTCCATTATCGGCACCTCCACAGATGCAACAGCCCCCACTATGTGCCGAATATCGATTGGCGTAGTGCATGGTGGGGGGAGCACTAGGGCCTAGCGCGAAACTCGAAGGATGCCAGACAATAAGACTGGGCTTTGAGGGGTACTGCTATTAGCTACGTCAACTGCGCATAATCGACTTGAGTGGATGATGCGCAACCTCCATTTTTTGCAAGTGTGATGCGCAGTCGGTCTGGCCGCTGTACCGATAATAAAGGTCGCAGTGTATTTCGACTTTCGATCGCGCATTATGGATCGCTACTGTTTTATCCAGCTTGCAACTTTTTATTTCACGAGGTGAATAAAGTGACCATTTTTTATTTTAGTTGTCTGGTTACTAAAGTATTAAATGTGCATTATTTTTGATTCATAGAAATTATTGTTTTTTTTTTAAAGCAAAGGGCATCTATCCCTAGAAAAAAGAACAGATGCCTCAGTTTCGATGAGTATCGAAACCCCTGTCAGAGATAAATGCGTTTTACTTAAAAATAAGTGTCAGTTTATTTTTCTTTGTAACAGATAATACCCGTTACCAAATGCCTGGCGAAATTTCCAATTTTCGCTAATTTATTTTACTCTTCTCACTCATAAATTTGACACTTTGTAAAATATTCAAAACAATTAATCCGCGCATCGTAATGCGTCCCACAGTTGGTCTCGATAGTCAAACTGCGGACCAATCGTTGGTGTACTCTTTGACGAGCGACGCCATAATACAATAATACATAATAATACATAACAACCCATATAGTCTAATTGGTGTTTTTTACAAATTATTATAATAAATTATTCAGAAAATGTAACACTTCGCTGTTTATTTTGTTTTTATGCAACAAGGAATTATAATGCACCCGAGATTTAATTTTTGGCGGAAATTGTGAATTTCGAAAACCTTGAGCGACCACTGTATATTCATTGGCCGGCTAGAGTTTTCGCGAGGTTGATTTAAAAATTATAAAGCCTAAAATTCATGGGTAAGAAGGGAACTAAAAAAAATCAATTTTTAAATTAAAATTTGAATTTTTGGGAGGCTTGAGCGACCTCTAAATATTTTTTGACTGCTCGTAACTTCAGCAACCATTTTTTTCTTTGGATGGTGAGAAAAAGGAAAATTAATACAGCTCAATTTTGTGCCACCCTAATTTTGAGCCTGTCTATACTACAGCACACAAAAAATCATTTTTTTTTCCAATGCAGAGGTTCGTGCACATTCTACCTTAATCATCGTTTAAACTAGTATACTATCGAAATCTGTTTGATTTTTTTATATAGATATCCTGGATAGCCTTCTCGATTATATACATTGTTTGTTTATAATATAATATAGCCAATATAATATATTTTGTTTGTTCATAACATAATAAGTTTGAAAAAAGATTCAATTTTTCTTTCCGATAGATACTTTCGATTTGATGAACGAAACATGCCCATTTTTTTTTGCAAAAATCAATACTCACTGTGAGCACGCGCCATTTTTTTAAATACGATATGTCGGAAATTCATTTAATTGATCATAGGTTAAACTAAAATACTACCGAAATCGGTTTGATTTTTTGATATTAGATAGCCTGGTTCAGAAGGGAATTGCACGCTGCAAAAGTTTTCGAGGGGTGCTGCCCGGACATCAGCTGTCAATCGATGTTAATGAAATATTTTGACACAGAAAAATTACAGTGTTTTTCAGATGATACTTTTAAAGTATCTAATTTTTGTAGAAATTTATGATTACCATTATCCAAAAAAAATCCCTAAACTGAGCTGTTTTTGCGTGTCAGAACTAGGCATAACCCGTTAAGGGGAAGGGAAAGTAGGGGTTAAATTGAAACACAGCTTTTTAGCGTTCCTTCTCTTTTATCCTTCGTTCGTGCATCTCCATGCTTCTGGTCTAGACGCGCCTCTTTCTTACCCCTATTTTACACCCCTTTTTTCGTATCCGCTGTATATCCCGGCTTGTGTTTTGTTCTGTTTTTTCTTCTCTTTTTTTTTCGTTCGTTCGCGCGACTCCCGGGACGAACAATCTCTCTTTGCCGACTCGGCTTTCGCATTCCCTCTGCAACTGACACGGCGACTCTGGTGACGTTTCCCTCTGATCCTTTTCCGCGGATTCCATGGACGCAACAGTGCAAATTTGCGCTCGAGAAAAAAAATATGCACCCGAAGCTGCGCGTATGTGTGTGTCGTCTCTCTTTTGGCCCCACACTAGTCCAGTAAAAGCGACGAAAACCCAGCACTTTTTAGCGTAGAGTATGAATTTTTGAGTGATGGTCGATGGTTGCATACTGAAAGTAACCCCAATAAAATGTTGCCCCTCAACTCGCTCCAACCCTAAGAAATAGGGGTTGAAAACTAAAAAATCGCCGTATCTCGATAATTAATAGCCCGATAAAAAAAGGTTTTGAACAAAAGTTGTTTGGAATAATGAAATACGTATAAAGTTATCTGGGGTCCAACCCTCTATCATTGAAAATAGCGGCACAAAAACGAGTCGAAAATTGGGGGTCCTTGTTTGACCGTTAGTGCTCTCGTATTTTTGTGCCGCTATTTTCAAAGATAGAGGATTGGACGTCAGATAACTTTATACGTATTTCATTATTCCAAACAACTTTTGTTAGAAACATTTTTCGATCGGGCTATTAATTATCGAGATACGGCGATTTTTACGTTTTTAACCCCTATTTCTTAGGGTTTCTTAGGGTGTGCTCAACAGTGTAGTCCAGTAAAAGAGACGAAAACCCAGCACTTTTTAGCGTAGAATATAAATTTTCTGACTAAAGATAGATGGTAGTAACCCCAATAAAATGTTGCCCCTCAACTCGCTCCAACCCTAAGAAATAGGGGTTGAAAACTTTTAAATCGCCGTATCTCGATAATTAGTAGCCCGATAAAAAAATGTTTCAAACAAAAGTTGTTTGGAATAATAAAATACGTATAAAGTTATCTGACGTCCAATCCCCTATCTTTGAAAATAGCGGTGCAAAAACACGAGAGCACCACTGGTCAAACAAGGACTCCCAATTTTCGAATCGTTTTTGTGCCGCTATTTTCAATGATAGAGGGTTGGACCCCACATAACTTTATACGTATTTCATTATTCCAAACAACTTTTGTTTGAAACATTTTTCGATCGGGTTATTAATTATCGAGATACAGCGATTTTTATGTTTTCAACCCCTATTTCTCAGGGTTGGGGCGAGTTGGGGGTCAGAATTTTATTGGGGTTACTTTCAGCAGCAACCATCTACCTTCAGTCAAAAGTTCATATTCAATGCTGAAAAGTGCTGGGTTTTCATTGCTTTTACTGCACTACACTGCTGTCGGATGAACTGAGCCGTGCGCTCCTTTTTTGTTCGGGCTTCTTTTTTTATCCACAAGGACCAAGGATGCATTCGCAAGACCTGGCGAACAATAATTATCATGTTGGAAGGGTGATGAGCGACTCGCGGATCTAGAGAATGCCGAGACGTTGAAGGTGCAGAAGCGGAAAAAAGGGGCCGGAAAAAAGTGAAAAGAAGAAATGAAAATGTAAGCAACGAAATTGTGGATGGGCGCGGAAGTTGCTGGGTGATTACAAAGACAACGGCGGGTTGGTGTCGCAAGGACGATATACGTGCTCGCATTGAAGAGCAGCGAAGAGATTCCCCCCAGAGGGGGTGGGGGAATATCTTCACTGGTCGTATGCTGGGAAATTGAAAGATGACGCGGAAGGCGCCATTGTCGAGGCATTGATATTCACTGACACGTTCGAAATGTAAAAAATTGTAACCAACCTAAGGACAATGGGGGAAAAGAAAATGCCAGTAACGGTGAAGCGCGTGTATACGGAGATTGATCGATTCGCTGTTGTTTCGAAACTTCCGGATGTGCCGAGCGTTCGAGATACGCAGCGAACCTTAAGGGGTCTACATCTCCCTAGAGTCCGGAAAAAATGGTCAAATTCCGATATTTTTTTTCTGGGAAACGGTGGGTGGAAAAGAAACGCATTTTTTTGAAATATAAGGGTACATATTTTGAGAGCCCTTAAAAAATCACCATAAAATACAGAAAAACAACAAAAACATGGCCGCCGGTACATGATGACATTTTGCCGTGGACGCTCTCCAGCTCAAACGGTTCATCTGAAATCTCAAAACCAAGCGAGTTATTCAAGTTCACAATATATACGAGTCGTTGACGATCGTCGATTTTATAAATATTTTTTTTTAACAACGTGGCGATAAAAAGTCCCACGAGCATACAAAATCTATGATAAAAGTTGTCGTTTTTACGTAACTATTAAAAAATGAAAATCGATTTTTAAAAAGTGAGATCGTCAATGACCTTTAAATCTTTCTCATAGTATCTTCTGTAAATTTGGAATCAATCTATAAAGTGGTTCTCGAGATATCATGTCCACCGACTTTGAAAACAGTGTTTCGAGAAAAAACGCGTTTAAAGTTTGAAGTATGCTACCGCTCGCTCGGTCGACTGTTAGAAGCTGTACTCCGTTCAATTTTAGGAATATTTAAATGAAATTTTCTTGGAAAACGACTAAAAAGCGATAGTATCGGAAAAAAAATATTTTTGGAAAATGAAAATTCTCGACCCATCCAGGTATATGTATACATCTTGTACAATAGTAGGGGAAAGGTGTACGAGATGATCCTTCTAAGGGAAAATGTTCGTAATTTCAGAGATATTCAGTATAATTGAGATCTGAAAGCGTTTACTACTGGTATATTTGTCTACCTTACGATTGGCATATTCAAAATATTCAATTGATTAGGGTTTCAATAAAAAGATTTTCTTTTTAAAAACCTTACATAAAGATCATCTTGGGTACCCCGGTGTTGAAGATGAACCCCCGGATCATCTTGTCCTTATTTTGGGATTTTTTTAAACTTTAGAAAAATTAGGTAAATGTAAATAAAAATTTGCTCGAGTTTACAACACCTTTACACACACACACACACACACACACACACACACACACACACACACACACACACACACACACACACACACACACACACACACACACACACACACACACACACACACACACACACACACACACACACACACACACACACACACACACACACACACACACACACACACACACGCGCGCGCGCGCGCGCGCACACGCACGCACACACACACGCACACGCACACGCACGCACACACACACACACACACACACACACACACACACACACACACACACACACACACACATTAATCATAGGTTACAACACAAACTGAACTTACAAGTTAAATTACTTTTATATTATAAGTTTTATCTCACCCAACTAGAATTGAACTAAATCAGTATTCTACAGCCAGTCTTAAGGGGTCTTCTCACTTTAGATGCTAAAAAAGAGCTATCTTCATGATTTTTTGTACATTTTTGTATTATAGATATTGATATAAAAGTTGTTACACTTAATAAATAGACTTTCGAAATACATTCAAATTAAAAAAAAAATATTTATGAATAACCCAAACAGAATTTAACCGCATATGCTTTACAACTATAGCTATAGCACATATCAAGGGTTAAAAAAATTTGATATTTACTTTTTTTTTTGCCAAAAACGGTGAAAAAACACGTTTTTTCGTTTTTTTTTCGAGAAATATCCGCCATTATGTTATTTTTGCATGTATAAAGAATCGTATGATATGCGCTGTAGCCATTACCATACTGAATCTAAAACAGTTTGATTTTTTTTGTTTCGGATCATCCATCTCCGAGACTTCATCAACAGCGCAGACCTACAATTATTTTAGGACATTTCTTTAACTACCATTTTCGTCTATAAATAGTGACTTAAATAAATTAAATATTTTGGAAATGTATTTCGAAAGTGTATTTATTAAGTGTAACAACGTTTATATCAATATCTATAATACAAACCGATCAAAAAAATTAATTTAAGACCCCTTAAATCACTTAGGTAAGTCAATTATTATTCGTCAGATCAATTATACATCAGTAGTGTAGTTTGAACATAAGTAGACAATCTATTCAACAAAAATAAAGTAGGTACGTTATTTGTGTGCAAGATTATCCCTAGGGATCATCTTGTACACCTAGAAGGGAATCTTGCCTCAAACTCAACCTTTCCATTAATTGCTCGGTAACATAACATATAAGTATTCCACTGCTACCACCCCAACCAAAACCCAAATTGAGCATATTATAAAGCTACAAAGACAACAATGATTGCAACTGACAGTATACAATAAAAGTTACCTAAGCTCAACGTCAACCTTGCCTTAGATATACAGCACACAATTTTAATTTTTTTTCCATCAAAATAAGTGCGTCGCTCACATCGTCATCATGAACTGAATACGCGGCGGGGGGGGGGGGTGTATCACTAGAATATCACTAGATAGCGTTAGTAGTTTTGTCGCTATTGAAAATGATTATCTTACTTCATAGGATCAACTCGTACACCTTTCCCCTATACAATCAGAAAATGTGTATGTCTTCCAAATTATAATTTGCACATTGCTATCCCACATCCTCATCCTCATCCACATCCAAGGATGTTCCCTCATCCTCTATGTCGCTGTCCATCCCTCCTACCCTCCCCACCACCCTCTTTAAAGCTGGACCCCGTCGAATTTGCCTTTCCCATAAAAGGAGCCTACACATCACAGTCGATCCAAGTATGAAAAAAAAAACACGTAAAGCTCCATGAAAAAACAATCTCACAAAAAAAAACGGACAGACTTCTCGTAAGTCTATCATCGTCAGCGAGATTCTCATATTGCTCCTCTCACGGGGTATTCTATTTTTACGGTGCACTCTTATTGAACGACGCATTCCCGTTCGGGGATTCGCAGACTCCCGTTTACGGTGTAATTGAGGAATCTCCCGGACAGGGGAGAATCCGTCACAAGTTTCAATTCCCACGGCATTTTCGAGGCATTTCGCAGCGGGTGTCCGCGAAGGGTGGCAAAAAAGGATACTGTGAGATACATCGCGAATTGCGCAAGGGCCGCACGGGTCTGCGGTACCATGGGTAAGCGTATGGAAATGTTGAAGATCACGATGAAAGAGCGCGCCGGCGAATGAGAAACTGATCCAGTAGTCGGGCAATATAGACGAGGAGGAACGAACGAAAGGGAGCGAAAAAGGGCGAAGAACCTTGTATAAGAATGAGAGCTACGAATGGGCCCCTATGTGTATGTGTGTGTACGTATACATCTAGAATAGGAATAAGATATAGTTGTTGCGAGTGGAGGTGGAGGCGAAACGGCTGGCCACGATATGCTCGTTCCTTTTTACGAGCTGCCAGCTATATACGAACTGGGTCAGAAGCTTGGCGAGAAAAAACGCACGTGTATCAGCGTATATGTGTTCCGGTGCCTGAGGAGAGTTACGCAGGACTCTGGATACATCGACCGAGGGATTCAAGACCCGCAGCCCTACTCACGACACGTATACAACGATTGTCGCGCCATTTTACGTCTTTCGCGATCCGTTGTTGGGTTCTTTTTTTTTATTCGAATTTTACGATCCGGTAGCATCGATATCGTTAAGATCGAGTGCTCCAACGAAGACTCCACTGAAATCACGCATTTTACGCGCGACACGACAGGGCTGAAGAAAAGCCAGAAGTGATTCGAAATGTTGATGTAGAAAAATCTTTCCATAGGGAATTACTAATATATTTTGCTGGTTGCGACGATGACACGTGAGAGGAGCGATAAAGATCGGTAATCACGTTGGTGTTTTATTCGAGCGATTCTGTCTCGCGGATCAACTGACGTAATTTCTCATTGTAATCCCTGAGGGTAGTGTTCTTTCCGAAATGCTACTTCTGAATTGTCGTGTAGTGAAAATACAGTTGTCATTTTCGTTTCAAGTAGTCATATGATCGGCGAACTTTAAAAAGCTCATTTCGAAGTGTCGCAATGACTGGATGAGAGCTCAGTATATTTTTTCTCAGTATCTATTTTTTGTACACGAGTAAATATGAGGTTAGATTATCTTGAACGCGTTGCATCAATGTGGCATTGACTATCAGCGTGGCAGGCTGTCTCGAAGATGGAATTTAAGGCGTTATGTGGGTTTGACAATTTAAAAAAATCCATTTCTTTATATTCTATTATCTAGTCAATATGTCTAGAATTTTTTTAATTAATTTATTATCTAAGTTTTTTTATTATTTATTATTATTTGATAAATTATTCACTGAAAAATTAATTTATTGTCTAAGTTTTTAAAATTATTTAGTTAATTTATTATCTGACAACATGTCTAGAATATTCTTCCAAAGATTTAAGTCAATCGGAGTAAAAGTCTAGGAGAGAGAGCCTTTGGGAATTTCCCCCGTTGGTAAAGACCGGCCGGGAGCGACGCAGGTGCATCGCATTTTTCTCAAAACACTATTTTTGAAGTCGGTGGACCCGATTTCTCAAAAACGAATGCACCGCTCTTATTGAAATTTTGCACACTTCTTCAAAATATTTAATATTGACCAGTGATTGAACGAAGGTTTTTTTTCGATTACAACTAATTTTACAAGGCTATACGTGGTGTAAATTGTACCAAAAATTAAATTGTTTTTCATACAACTCTGCCAAAAATTTAAATTTGTTTAAAATCATTTGTGTAAAATAAAAAAATTGTCCAAATCAAAATTTATTTAAATAAAAAAGTTGTTTAAAATCAAAAATTAAATTTGTTCAATTATGAGTTATGCTGACCGCCACGAGGGCACTTTTTTTAGGGGTTTCCGGAAACCAGGTCCCACCGGCTGAATTTCCCAAATAATTGGATGAAATGTTTTTTTAAATGTTCTTGAAATATTGCTCTTCTATGTGCTTAACATTTTGGATAAAATAATTTATATATTATATTTGTTTTAAATAGAGAAAATATGCTTTTTTTCGGCTTCCAAACCCACCCTTAATGTACACGAGTCGCCTTCATCATCATTTCTCCCCATATGTTTATCACAATGTAGACCTTATCCATTGAAAATATACTCATACCAATGAGTGCCTTACGGTAACAAAGTTTTGATTGTTTCGTGGCGTTCCTATTGATAATTCGTTTTCTCTTGATTGAACAAACGCTTTATTCACGGTGTTTTCATCGGTTGGGCGATCGTGAAAGTTCAAATGACGTTACTATCGAGTATTTGAGAATGCAATTGTCGAGCAAGTTTGTAGGAGGCAAGGTGAAGCTGAGAAAGAGCTAGGGGAAGCATGCGGCCAAGGAATGAACAAGTAAAGTAGCAAACACCGAAAGGCATAGCTAAGACTTTGATGCGCCTAAAGCACAGACGCACACACGTGCACCTATATATATATATATATATATATATATATATATATATATATATATATATATATATACATATTTACACACGTCCTATTTACACGCCCGCATTCGATACAAATTCAACGTACACCTACGTGAATTCCACGCAAGCTTGTGCACAATGCTACACATGAAGTTTACGTTGTGTAGTAGAGATATAGACATGGTCTGTATGCATAAAAGATAGTGGGAGTAGGCGACGGAGATAGGCAGTATGTGTAAGGGATAAAGACAGAGA
>OZ023321.1:27583726-27588945 GCA_964007375.1 Ophion obscuratus | reverse complement strand
AAAGAGGTGGTGGCGCCGAGGTGGAGCTTGCACGGGAGTTGCTGTCGACGCCCTGCGTGCCACTGCTTCCTGGTTTCCCTATATTGATTTTACACGGAACGGGTGTACGAAGGCGCGAGCAGTAGCTGCTATAGGAGCCCCGAGACCGAGAGGGAGCGAGATGGAGGGAGGAAGGGTGAGAAAGGGAGAAACGAAGAGGGCCGAAGACAGAGCGAGATGGAGACAACGAGAGGGATTACGAGGGAGAAAAGGGAGATGGAGAAATGGAGCCTGAATGAGGCAGCGAGAATAGGGGCGGATGAGAGGTGAAAGAGGGATGAAAACCGGGAGAGTGAAAGGGACGAAGCGCTAACAAAGGGAGGAGGGAAGAAACGGTTGGCTGAGGAGGGCGCGGAGGGCGGTGAAAATGGATAAAGGCCATCTCTCTTGCGCCGGTACGATCTCGCGCGTATACTGGGACACGAAAGAGATGAAGCCAGTACAGTTGGATATAGAGGTCGCCTTGGTGGTGATGGTGATTGTGACGGGGATTTACGATAGAGCTATTGGCCCTTTAAGGTACGGGCAATAATTAATCATTGGCACATTTCGCCATGTCCCTAACCAATATCTTTTATGGGCCATCGACTGCGGAATCGCCAATAATTGTACCGTTTAACGAGTTAGCGGACGATCGAGGTCCGACCCTGATGGAATATTGGAAGTGAAACGAAACGATCGAGCAGACCGGGCCCGAAGCATCGGCACATTAGCAGCTACATCACTAAAGCTCTCTACCCTCCGTGCGTACGAATCAATGCCAGAGGAAAACAACGAGCTGCCCGATTATTCAGAAGCCAACCCCAGAGGAGCCTTGCTCTTCATCATTTGTTTGCCATTCTATGGGACAATGGCCTTTTCAGGAGCATACGAGCATTTTCATAGGATCCAACAGCGGTATACCCGACTTTACTTCATTCGCTTTTTTCGAAAGGCTTCCCTATGGGGCTCTTTCTGCGAACTATCAAAACATATGTCACCATCGAGAGAAACGTGACACTCGCTCGTGTGATTGGTACAATCGGATTTTTTTTTTTATTCGATCCTATCGAAAAACTATTTTATTGATGACTCGAATAAAGCTCTCTCCAAAATTATGGAGGGGAATTAGGTTTACCATGGGTTGACGCACTTGTGTTTGGCCAGGATTTTGACACACCAAGTGGATCTGACCCGGATAGTACTTCATCCATTATTAAGTCTGGAGCCTGAATTAGAAGAGCCGAAAATGTTTTTTTTTTAATTGCTTAAATCGATAGATAACTTAGCTAAGAATATATTTACAAAGTTACAGAGGCCAATTGTAAATATTTTCGAAGGTACAAAGCCAAACGCAGAGAAGCGATTGATATTTTATATTGATATTTCCTCCTGTTGAAAACTTTGAAGTGCGCTTTCTCCAGTTTTCATTTTTACGATTTTTCCAAATTGGCGCGCGTGATAGCACAAAAACTAAACGACTTATTGAATGAAACCAAAGTTTATTTTTTTTAGTATGAAAATCATCTATAAGTGAAGTAAAAAGTCGTTGAAAAAGTATTTTTGAATCATTTTTATAGCACGTTGAAGTGATTTTTAAACACATTTTTTTCAGACCTGTGAAAAGTTATAATTTTAACATTTTTTTCAGCTTTTTTTTAATTCACCGAGAAGAAAAATATATGACAATTGAACATTTTATTGGTTTAGTTGGTCCAGTCAAGAATTACGAGCTACCTCTTTGGTGCCGATTGGGGACTGCAGTGGCAAGACGCACATGAAATACGCTGATAAATCTGCAGTCATTTTTGTTTCATATCGAAAAAAATCATTTGTACATTTCAAATATACGTGCAAAGATACCTCAATGTTTACTGGGCTCACTTGTTTTTTACCCTTCTAAGAAAATTCTTGAAAAAACGCTTTTTTGGACCTTCCAATTCAGGCTCCCGCCTTAATAAACCTTTGGTCCATTTTTATTGAACAAATCAGGGATACACTTTAAACAATTCGTAATATTTCTGCATAAATAAAATTCGGAAAACATTAAGTTAAATCGTTTAAAAAAAATATTTGCGAAATTTAAATTTTGGAAATGTGAGCATTTTACTGGAAATTCATCCGGGTCTAAATGACCCAGTGTGTATACGTAGGGTAAGCGAAAAACAATAAACATTCGCGAAGTATAAAGCGATGAAGAATTTTTTTTGGTCTTGAATACTCATAGGCCCATGTGTGGAGACATTTTGCAATATGGAACTGCTGTTTTGGAATATGGAATATGGCGATACAATGCGAAAATGTACTCATTTGTAGAATCGTAACTCCACTGGGACGACTTCCCATTGGCCGTAGGAGGGTTCTTGGATATAATATTTTTCCTGATCACCTTGGAGATAATGTTTTTCGGACGAATAAGCAATAATGTAGGATAAGTAATACCTGCGGAGAACGCTTGGGTAAACCGATTATTACGGTCAATAACTCGGCATCCCTAGAGTCTACACGAGAGGGTCGTACACTACGAGGGGGGTTTGTACCCTTCAACCTCTTTCATCGTCTCGACTTTTACCCGCGCGTCCGAACCCAAATGCATTTTCCTCGTTAGAATAACGAAGTGGCGAGAGGATCTTTATTTTATTTTTCGAACTTTCGCGTAACCGTTTCAGCTCTGTGTACGATTTAAAAAGCAAGTTCGAACGGGACCTTAAGGCCTTATATACGCGATTTCATCGATTTTCGTAGGTACATTTATAGAAGCCGTGAAAAAAATAAGGCAAATATTAGCAATTTTTTAAATATAATATTTGATCAATGTTTTGACTGCATAACAAAAAAAACAATTACTAAAAAGTATTAAAAAATGGCGCAGTTATTAGCTGGTATGTAAATGGTTTTTCTTGATGCACGGGTTGATGATGATAGTCCTCGGCGTCGAATCGAGTGTCTGAAAAAAATTGACATACTTACAATTACACAATAAGTGTCTCCTCCGTGTATATTTATATATACAAATATATTTTCAAAAGAGCATGTTAAAATAGGAACAGGTACTTAAACTTTTTGACTCAATTTTCTACGGATAAATTCGTTATTAAAAAAAATTGGGTAATCATTTATTTTTATTTTTGTAGGCCCGCACGATAAGTGTTGATAAATAGCATATGCTGTAAGAATTTAAACAGTCGAAAACAGCTCATTTTTGGGATTTTTAAAAAATAGACATTGTGGTGATGCATTTCTGCAAAAACTAGGTATTTAAAAAAGTATCATCTGAAGAACACTGTAATTTTGTTGTGTAAAAATATTTAATTACAATTGATTTATTGTTTGTATTGATTTGATGTATTGATTTCCTTAGTATATCAGTTGATTCTATACTTAATCGAACATTTTTTCAAAATTTGAAACTTAAATAAATGGCGCGTGTTCAAAGTGAGTCTTGACTTTGGCGAAATATGGGCATTTTTCGTCTATCAATTCGAAAGTATACATTGGAATAAAAATCCTTCGATGAAATACAGTGAAACCTCGTTTATACATTTTGCACTTACACGTATTTATCATTTATATGTCAAATTTCTCTAGCCCCGGCTGATTCCGTTCGTAAAAAATCGTAATAAACTTTCATTTCTACGTTGTCCACTTATACGTTTTTTTCGCGCTTGTACGTTATTAATTTTATTCCCCAGCGACGGTTTCGAAATATATCGGTTTTGAAAACAGTAATTTTTCGACTCTCATAACTAGGCATAACCGCTTAAACTATCACGAGGCCAAAGAAAGCGATTCGTGGGAAAACGGCATTGAAATTAGCGATATGAATCACCGCGCGGTATGTGGTATAAATATTATATTTATTACCTCATTTAATACCACCCTGCGCCATATGTGGGGGGGGGGGGGGGGGGGGGGGGGGGCAACCGCGGCATCTAGCACTGCTAGACGGAAACAATGAAATTCGGCATAGCGCGCACCTGTCATCTGTCTACTTCGAGAAAAATTGAATTTTTGGCGCTCCAAATGCTGCAACTTCAACATACGGTTGAAACATTTAATTCTGAAAAGCTTAAGGGGTATTCTCACTTCAGACGCTAAAAAAGGTTATTTTGATTGTTTTTTGAAAGGTTTATATTATAGATATTGATATAAAAGTTGTTACGCTTAATAAACACACTTTCGAAATATATTTAAAAAAACATTTATGTATTTATTTAACCCAAACAAACTTTAAACGCGTTTTTCTTGAAACATCGATTCTCGACGGCTTGTTGATAAAATCTTCGAAACTTAACCTCGAAGTCGAAGATCGAAACGAACCGATCCTTATAAAATTTTAACCACATATTCTTTACAATTATAGCTATGGCGCACATCAAGGTTTTTTTAAAATGTTCATATTTACTATTTTTTTTGCCAAAAACGGAGAAAAGAAAACGTTTTTTTTTTTTTTTTTTTTTTCGAAAATGTCCGCCATTTTGTTATTTTAGCAGATATAAAAAATCGTATAATATGCGCTATAGCCATTAACATACTGAATCTAAAACCGTTTGATTTTTTTGTTTCGGATCATCCATCTCCGAGATTTCATCAACAGCGCAGACCTACAATTTTTTTAGGACATTTTTTAACTACCATTTTCGTCTATAAATAGTGACTTGAATAAATACATTTAAAAAAAATGTATTTCGAAAGCGTATTTATTACGTGTAACAACTTTTATATTAATATCTATAATATAAACCTAACAAAAAATTCATGAAAATAGCCTTTTTAGCTTCTAACCACGGTTCGTGCGCGGTACAAGGGTGTATTTTTTCGTAATTATTTTCATCCAAACGATGAATGGAATTTTTTTTATTAATACTCATAGTCAATATATACATATAGAAGACTGTATACAAGTTTTTGTACTCGAATATAAAGTATAGTTTGCGGTGTACGCCGCTTCCAAGGGGACACTCCGACGAAATTGCTGCTCGGAGGTTGACAGCGATTAAGCCGTACGGTTAATTTGAAAAATAAAATAAAAAAATATTTAGAAACTAGACATATGGGTTTACAGCATCACGTAGGGGAATTTTGATACGTAAAAAAAATGGCGGACCAGCGAATTTTATTTCCGATTTTCATTGAAAATTTTCATCATTCATAAAAAAAAAATAGAGGGGGCCCTTTATAAAAAAAATCCCTACGTGGTG
>OZ023321.1:27488726-27581226 GCA_964007375.1 Ophion obscuratus | reverse complement strand
ATTTACGATATAAATGTATAACAAAGATCTTCTATGACAATAAAAATATGGAAGAAAGGTAAAAAGGGACTTTCGTTGCGTTCCAACGATGCAAACTTCAATGCCATATACTTTTTGTATTTAATGAAATATGAATACGTTTTATATTGTAAATACTTAAAAACGAATACTTTTTTTACTGCAACGTTTTTTGATACACATTTTATATTATTATTAAATAAAAATACTTGTGCGCATGGAATTTTCTTTCCGACGTAACGGCAATCAGGTTATGGTTGCGCTTGAGGTTGAGCAGGTCGGCGGCCATCCCAATCTTTGAAATTAGCGATTGCTTTCCCACAGCACAGCAGCGCTTCATCGGTAGTAACATAGGTTCCATCCAATCTTACGATCGCGATTGCGCAGTAACTCGATCATCGCGCGCTTTTCAACGACGACACGAATATATATGTACCCTGCGCCGCTTATATTCTATCGCCCGACGTCTTTCTTTTGTCGGAAGCGATTTTCTGAATCCTTATTGGATCCCGATAGGGAATTCCTATTGGCTCCCGACAAGGAATCCCTGTTAGATCCCGATGGGGAATCCCTATTGGATTCCGATGAAAAATCCACCGGGTCGGGTGGAAATTACTGTTACGGGCTACAAACTTAAGCGAATGTGTAATAGATATCATGTTTATAAAAATATGATTTCATACTTACATTTAATTTTTTTAAAAACCTCATTTAAGCCGCTCTAACAAAACTCCACACCCACAGCGATAAACCGCAGACGCAATCGTAACCCGATTGCCGTCACGTCCAAAACAAATTTTTATGCGCACAAGTATTAAAAATTCAAAAAGTGTGCATATTAAAATTTATAACAAGTTTTTTTATTCGTATAAAAAATACTAGCCCATAACAAACTATAAATATACAATATGGGTAAGCACTAAAGTAAAGAAGTTACTAAAGAATATAATTATATATTGTAGTATTCGATATCCGAACAAATTCCTAGAAACACGTTGGTGCATCTTGAAACTCTCAAGCAAATCTGTGCACGGGACCATCAAAGAATAATTTTTTACAGAGCGTCGCGAAATCCCATTTTATATAATTTCAAGTAAAAAATTCTCAAACCACGTTCATCTGGAAACAGCCCAGGATCCATTTGGATTCCAATGTGGTCTCCCTACCTGGGGTGTCCATATCAACTTCCCATAAGGATCTGGTAGAACCTGGGGAGTCCCCAACAAATACATTTGGATTCCAATGTGGACTCCCTACCTGGGCCGTCCCTATCAAATCCCCATAAGGATCTGGTAGAATCTGGGGAATCCCCAACAAATCTATTTGGATTCCAGTGTGGACTCCTTACTTGGGGCGTCCCTATCAAATCCCCATAGGGATCTGGTAGGATCTGGGGAGTCCCCAAAAAATTTCTGCATGGGTGATGCCAAAAATGATAATAACCTTTATTGCAGATAACTAAATTTCCTATTTTTTTGTTGAATAACTTTTTTTGTATGACTCACCGTCAACGACTTATACGACGATTACGATTTATTTATTGACTTTTGGACCCGTATCTCTTCTAATAATTGTTTAAACAATAAAATGCTAATGACTTAAGTTGTAAATCTACAAATTTCCTACAGCTTTTATTTTCAACTTTTTTTTTTAAATTAATATTTTTGAAGTTATACCGCGTTCAACGTTGCACTACCGCGTGCAAGGTTAATAAAAACGAGGTATGCATAGTGTAATGATGAAAATTGTTACGCGACCCACTTGGGATGCGAGTGAGAAGCTAGAGCGAGAGAGAAGTGTTTATTTCCGTCGTGCTGTAACAAGTCCAAATATATGTAAGCTCTCTCTCTCCAGAACTCGAGTATGTGTACATTTTCTTCGCCCCTAACCCTGCCCCTCTGCCACGACCCAAGGCTGCAGCTAGCCGGCAACTTGGGTGACCTCCGGTCGGACTTCGTCCGGCTAATTTTTCCGGCTAGCTGCCACGGTGGCTGGCGCCCTTTTAAATAAATCGTCGGGAAAAACGGGTGGGAGTCGAAATATCGATGGATCAATATTCGGATGGGCTGAAATATCGAATTAAAAAATGTCGAATGTTTGAATATAGATAGATCAATGTTCGGAGGGTTTATATAGTCGTAAATAGAAATTCCGAACACGAATATCTCGAAGTTGAAATATAGCGAAAAACAAAAACCGATTTAAAAAATATTGAGAGACATAATATCGAATTGCTTATATAAATAACACCAAATAATTCGACAAGACGAATCTTCGAATTGTAAATACAGCGACGGTTCAAAAAGCAGAAAGTATTAAATCGAACGGCCAAAAAGTCGAGTGATTAAAATAGCGAAGGGTCAAAATGTCGAACGGCCCGGATGGCGAAAACTTGTGATCGAGGCAGATAGCGTTAGCGGTCGGCCGGGACGGCATCCATACCATGTTCGCCATTTTGGCATTCACCATTTCGGACCATCGATATTTTGCGTCTCGATATATTGCTTTCCGTTATAGGCGGTATTACGAATATTAGATACTCGCTTTTTTCTGTTTCGGAGATATGGATGTTATAGATTGTTCCAATCTATATTTGTATGTCTCAAATTGCAGACGATCTGAATATACGTTTTCAGATAAATGAGCTCTCGAATAAAAGATGCTTTGCATTATAGTCATTCAATTTTTTCTTCGATCGAAACATAACACTTCGAATAATTAAACCTTCGTTATTTTGAGAGTTCATAATTCTGTCGTTTGGAAATATTTGTCGATCTATATTTGGTCCTTCGATATTTGGATCCCCACCCTAGTTTTCGCGGTGACAGCCGAAACATGCTAGTCTTCGCGGCGAAGGCCGAAACATGTTCGCGGTGAATATGGAAACATGCTAGTTTTCGCGGCAAAAGCACAACCATCCTAGTTTTCGTAAAAACTTTAAATCGTGCTACTTTTTGTAAGCAGCGTCGATTTATAAGTATATAGAGTAAGCGAAAAAAGTGACACAGGTCAAAAAGGAAAATTACAATATCATTACGAAAAAATGTTTTTGTCGGATATATTTATCTATTTATTGTATATAAAAATTACCAAAAATCGCGACCTATTTTTGTTCAATTCTGAGCCTATCCTTCCTTGTATCTTTATGTTCCGGGTTCGAAACAACTGGTCGTCTTGCGAATTTTCATTTCTGTCATGATACCAACTCTAGCCGAGTTTTTCGAATTTGCCGAGCGTATTAAAGTTACCGAAGCGCTGTTGTTCATTGCGAGAATCGATATGTCATTTTTCACCGTCAATCGTTGTTTCTAATTTATTTTATAACCATTCGAGCTGCAAATCACCACATAGCCAACTATAGTGCTCCGCGGTACATGATGGTATCTCAAGTAGAGAGGGCGAGAGAATACCTCACGTTTCGTTCCTACATGAACGAGCACGAACATTAAGTACGAAAGTGGCGAAGAACTGGCAGCGGTCAGACAAGCTTACGTTGGCTTGGAGAAACGGGCACGGAACCGCGGTATTTGTACGTGTCAACCAACATTCCCTCTAGTATCCTGCCATTATTTTCCGTTAGGACTGCCGTTTTTCTCAATTGGTCAGCGTCAAAGGTCCCTTTGCCACATTGCTCACCCCCTTAACTCTCGTCTTGTTACCACCACTCTCTCTCTCTCTCTCTCTCTCTCTCTCTCTCTCTCTCTCTCTCTCTCTCTCCCTCCCTTTCTAGCCATCGTTCTGGATCTATATCCGTCCCTTTCCACCATTTCCTCCTTCGGGGTCATTGCACTCGTTTGCTGTGAACAAAAGACTGGGATGGAAGTTACGAGGTCGCGGGTATGCGAAAGGTCTCTCGTTTTTCAGTAAGACGCGTAGCCAAACCCTACGAAGTTTGTTTCGAGGGAGGAATGTTGGTCCTGGAGGGTTCGAATGGGCTCGGGGCTGCCTCCTGTTCTTTTTCCTCTCGGGTGAACGGTGGAAAAAAAACAATGGGAATGGCTCTTCGAAACTTCTGTACAATAAAAATTTACGACCTTTCATTGTCGCGACGAATATTTTTACGATACGCCGATGGGATTTTCATTTTTCGTGATTGAATGTACACGTGGGAAGAGAGGGAAAGGAAATGCCGGACCATCGGATGTACGACGTCCCGCGCTTCAAGGGTTCTTGGATGAGACTTCATTTGGATACTCTATTTTACTCGGAGCCAATTGCTAAAATCGCGTAAATTTTTGACAACCGGTGGCTCGCATTTAAGTTGATCTTTATCGTGATTTTGATAAGATTGAAAAATTGCGGCGTCAATGGCGCTATTCTCGTTATTCCGGTCGGGTTAAAATACGATCCTCAGTAGAAATCCTACTCTGGCTACAAAAAAGACCTGATCAGGCATCCTGATTTTTTTTTTTCATGCCTTGATCAGGATTTTTCATCAAGGCGTGATCATTTTTGTGACACTTTTTCTGATTTCGGTCCGACCAGGGTAAAAAATGAAGGCCTGATCAGGGTGAAAAGTGAAGGCCTCATATGCAGTCCGAAGAGAGAAGTTCGCTGTCTCTTCCGAAACTACCACCTCATCACATTCTCCATTGCACTGTCTAAAAAAGATTTAATTTAAATAGGATCTATTTAAATCAAATAGGTTTTTTTACTACAATCCTATTTGTTTCAAATATATTTTTTAGAATATTCAATAGAATATTTCATAAATCCAAAATACATTGAAATACTTAAGGCGTTACCCCCACTTGTAGCGCAAAAAAGGCCTTTTTCATGATTTTTTTTAAAGAAAACTGAAAAACTTTTTTACTTGATCAATATACCATCTTAAAGAACGGACAGTCAAAGTTAATGGTTCGATTTTAACGAAAAGAAACGGCCGTTTTTTGGCTATAAAACGGCCATTTTTTTCGAAAAAAAATCGAACGATTAAATACTACATTTTTATGTATTAAATAAGCCTGCAAAATTTCAAGAAGATCGGTCCATTAGTGTTCGAGTAATCTTGGTCGCCGACTTCAGAAATGCCATTTTGAGAAAAACGCGTTTAAAGTTTCAATTTCTGGTCTTTTACACAACGGATTCTTCTCTTTCAACGCTCATATCTTAGTCAATTTTGTTCGGATCGAATTGAAATTTTCAGGACATATTCTCAGATACTTATACTTCAAAAAAATGCAATTAAAAAAAAATCGATTTTTTGAAAATCGCAAGTGGGGGTAACCTCTTAGTTTAGAGTCTTACCACAAAGATTTTGTATCATAATCCGTCATTCCCTGGCCTTCTGAGAGGATTTTTCCGAAGAAAATATATCTCCATCCACATCGGATCGAACCTAGAATCTACCTACCTATAGTTACGCACGCTGTCCCTATGCTACTATGCTACCGAGTGATTGTAGCATTTAAGGCAGTAGTCTGGTCTAGAGCGAGATTTTTGACGTCATCTTTTGGTTGAAATAACTTTTAAACCGTTGATGTTGTCTTGATGAAATTTTACATATGTATTTATTGTTCCAGTGAGAATGTATCTCCATTTAAAAAAATATATATTTTAAGTATTTTCATGTAGTTTTGTATTTTTTACAACATGGTCCGCCGAAAACCGCCTCAATTGGCGCCCACTCTGGGTGATGTTGTATGCATCTGAAAAAAAAATATACATATATTCTCAATCAGTATGAATATTCTGAGCACTGGTAGCAGAATTAGTATTTAAAAAAAAAATTGTTACAAAATGGCGGCCTATTAAACTTTGATTAACGATAGTTCATACACTTTCGGGTATTCGACGAGTTATAAAATGTGGGCAAAATTATTGTTCGACTCAATTCTGCTACCAGTTCTCAGAAAGAGGCTACCGAAGGTATGTGCAAAATTTGAGCTCGATCGGTCGAGTAGTTATCGAGATATCGTGGGCGCCGATTTGAAAAACATAGTTCTGAGATAAACGCGTTGAAAGTTTTGATACCGTTAGATGAGGTTTGCGCCCGGCTTGCTTATACTTTCTATTACTCTGCTAATTTTTGAAATATCAATAAACGGTTTTCACGAGCGTATTAAGAAAGGTCTAAGGAGTAATAAAATGAAAAAAAAAAAAAAAAAAAAAAAAAAACCGATGTCAAATTTCTAGACCAGACTACTGCCTTAAGTGGCATAAAAAACCACATCAATTCCTATAATTGTTCGTTGTATCACATAAACTATATCAATTAGTTAATATCATTATGATAATTGGAGAGTTTTATCGAATATCATGCTATATATTTTTCAAACATAACCTATATATAACTCCTCTCTCTCTTCACCCCTTTCTACCCTCCCCCCTCTCCTTCCATGTGTGTATTGCAATCAAGACGGACCATTAATTCAATCAAACAGAAAAATGTTTGTCTCTACGAAAATGCTATTCGATTAAAATTGAAAAATTAAGTAGATAAATTCAGTGGATTCAACTAAATTGTTTTTCGAACAGAGGAAACCGAATCACAGATTTATTAGGAATAAATAAAATATTAGGAATAATGAAAAATGTACGCATAGTGTGGACAAAATGTCTCGATATTTTGATGGCGCGCTGATATATATAGTTCGTCTGGTGTTTCATAAGAGGTTAGGAGTGTAAAAGGCGCTAAGCTGTATATAGGTCCAGTTACTTGATGAATGCTTGAAGCTAGTCAGAACAGGCAAATTGAATCAAGTCGTGAGTCCACTTACTTGACCATCGCGTGAAGCTAGCTCGATCAGGAAACTGGAGGAAACAGTAAGTTCAGTTGCCTGACTATCACCTAACACCAACCGGATCGGGCAAATTGACGCATGCCTTAAGTGAGGCTTCCGTACTACAACGTGATCAGACCCGGTTCAAATATCAGGCCAGCCTGACAATATTTCTACTCGAAATGCTGATAGGATATCTATCGTTTTTTCGACATTTTGTCCGACTGTCTATTCGAATGATCCTGACGTGAAAATCATCGGAGCTTTTTTCGAGAACCTTGGGAATGTCAAAATGCTTCTAGAATTAGCATGCATTTCCTTTCACCTGGATGCGTCATGTGGAAACTGAGAGAACGCTATTTTTCTTTCAAAACGGCAGCGCAGCGCGATCCGCTTCAACATTTACGAGGAAGTTCTTCAGTAAATAGTCAATGTAAATCCGTGTCATCAGCTTTGATCATTAAGGGATCATTACAATCATATTTAATCATTATGCCTTGTTGTAATATTCGAGAAATTAATTTTTCAAAACCAATATATTTTGACAGTATATCATCTTATATATGTGTCCTGAAGGTTTCAAGGTGATCGGACAAAAATTGACAGATCTATAGACTGATATGTTGACGCCCGTCGAAACGCTCGGGGCGTCGTTCGAAACTTTAAACGCTTTTTTCTAGAAAGTACGTTTTCATAGTCGGTAAGCAAAATGCCTTGAAAACTACTGCATCGATCTTTCTGAATTTTTTAGGGCTTTTCTTATACGTAAAAAATATAGTACTGGATGGAACGATTTTTTTTCCGATGGACATGTTTGATTTTTTGAGGGAAAAGTGCCCGTCTTTTTCGAACAAATCCAGACTCACTTTAAACACGCGCCATTGTATTTTAGTTCGGTATTTCGGAAATTCCTTTGATTGATCATAAGATAATAGGATACTGTTACTAGTATAGTATAGTAGTATATAGTAGTTACTATACTGGTATAGTAACTACTATATAATGTAGTTACTATATACTGGTATAGTACTATACACTGGTACTATACATAATGAGGTTGAAGTTTGCATCGTTGGCATGCAACGAAAATTAATATTTCTGAATTCCTTTAATTTCTTTTGGCAGATTATGCCTCCAAAAAACTACAACGTAAATCTAAAAGAAAACAATTTCAATAATAATAAATACCCGAAAAATAAAATATAAAAAAACATTCGTTGCGTTCCAACGATGCGAACTTCAGCAGCATCTATACATATACATACTATACACTATACTGATATAGTAATTACTATAATGTAGTTACTATACTAGTATAGTAACTACTATACTAGTATAGTATAGATACTAGTATAGTAATCAAATCTGTTTGATTTTTTACATGAGATAGCCTGGTTCAGAATAGCAGAATAGCAGAATTGCTTCCCGGACACCGCCTGTATATCGATTATTATTTAATATTTCTACACACAAAAATTATAGTGTTTTTTTAGATGATACTTGATACTTGATGATACAGATGATACAAATAAATAATTTTTGTAGACATTTTTCATCACTATTTTCTATTTTTAAAATCCCAAAAATCAGCTGTTTGCGGCTGTTACAACTAGGCATAATCCGTTAACCCTTCCTCGACACACTGCGTAATGTTGGCCCGGACGAATTTGAAGTAAAATGCTCACTTCCCCGAAATTGACAGTTTTCAATAATTTTTTACAACAATTCAATTGTATATTTTTCGAATTTTAATTATGTAGACAAATTAAGAAATGTTTGAAGTGTATCTTGGATTTTGTTTCAATACAAACGACCGGTAGGTGGGTGAAGTACTATCCGGGTCAAATTGACCTAGTGTGTCAAAGCTGTGGCCAAATATAAGTGTGTCAAGGAAGGGTTAACTGAGTCAGTTTGCCATATTCCTCTTTTCGGTCGTGTCATCATGCACTAAAAACTTTTGCTTAAAACTTTAAAACGTGTCATTGTGAGTCAAAGACTTCAATAACTAGTCTAACACTTTAAAACATGTTATTATGAGCATGCATTAAAAAAACTTGTTTTTTTTCCACACAGAAATCGTGTTTGAAAAAATAATCATTTTGGTATACAGCTTCTAATGCGACAATCCCTGCGAGGCCCTAAAATCCATTCCCAACATACACACAAGCCAAACTTTCGACATGCATTGGCCTTGGACTGGACCGTTTTTCCATACGGGTAACCGCATTCATGACCGTTCGCATAAAAATATGACGAAGCAAATGGCAAATGGCACAAAATGCTCTAGGGCTATGGAGACGTCGGAGGAAAAAATCGCATACCCTACGAATGTAGTTGCAAGGACGGATTTCGTTTCCGAATGCAGCCGTGCATTAAACTGTACACACCGTTTGGAGCAAGTGGTCTATTAGGAGGGTTGTTTCGTCGTCATCGCAATGGTGCGTTTCCGCCCTACAGCTTCGCCTTTAGCATTCAAGTCCGAAAAGGACGCTGGTACGGACCTTCTTCCGATCCGTCTTTGCCCTCGGACACTTGAGGGGTCCAATGTGCTGCTTCTCGAGCGTTACATCCGCGAACTACGAGAGATTTCACTCACGCGGTTCCTTCCGCCGAACGAGACATCGTTTAGCGTCTTTTCCTCGACCGGAAGAGCTCGTTTCGATTAACGATAATGGCCAATGAAATTTAAGACTCCCACCCCTTCCAAGCTGCCGAGGACTCGAAGGCCTCGCATTTCATGCTTGGCTTCCTCGACAAACGGACAAAAAGCTTTCGCATCCGGGAAGACGAAATTTTGCCTGGAACCCGTGCAGAAATTTTGGCAGGGATACAGCTGGTTTCTGACTTGTATCCCGGGCTCCCAGTCGGGATCTAGTCCGATATCGGATCAGATTCGAAGACTAAATGTAAGATCCGTAAACTGGATTCCATTAGGGATCCAGAACCGGATCCTTTAATGACTCTAAATAGATTCTCCATGGAATCATTGAGAAATTTGGGAAGGAACACGGGTGAATACAGGCTGAAATAAAATGTCAAAAATGGAATTATGACATGTTAAATTTATTATAAAAATAAATAACATTTATAAAGTTTTGGTCCATTAAACTATCAGTAAAAAAAAATTTGTCCAATGATTCAAATGGCAGATCGCGCTCACCGCGAGATTTTGATGTGAATTAAAAAAAAATCACATCAAAATCTGTGAAAGCAAATGTATTGACAAGAAATTATGAATACAAAAAAAATTCACAAAATTAGTTCTGAATTTTTTCGTATTCAAGACAAATTAAAATCAAATTCAAAATGATTAGATGAAAATTTGCGCCAGAAGTGAATTCGTACGTACTTTGAGAGAAAACATTGCCTCGAGGCAAAGAAATTTTTGCACATAACTTTTTGTGCGAACATTTATTTGCCTCAATACAATGTTTTCTCTCAAAATACGTTTATACTTGTGGTGTAAATTTTAATATAACTGTCGTGAATTCGATTTTTATTTTCTTCAACTTGAGGAAATTCACAACTCATTTTGTGATTTTTTTCATATTTATAATGTAATATTTGAAACTCACAACTTTTTTTGCAAAAATTTCTTTGCCTCGACGAAATGTTTTCTCTCGAAATACGTAAGAACTCACGGTTGGTGTAAATTTTAATCTAATCATTGTGAATTTGATTTTAATTTGTCTTAAATACATGTTTATACTCACCGACATGTCGGTGGGTATAAACAGAGACTTATTCCCCAAAACCGGTATCCCGGTTAGAATCCAACTTGCATCAGTATCGGAACATGTACGACGACGATGGCATAATTTTGAAAATTTTGGCATCACGTGTATTTTCGGTATTACTATGTAATTCCTATCTATAGATAGGAATTTTATAGATAGGAATCTATAGACAGAAATTCCTATCTATAGATAGGAATTCCATAGTAATACAGAAAATACACGTGACGCCAAAATTTTTAAAATGATGCCATCGTCGTCGTACATATGCCGATACTGATGCAAGTTGGATTCTAACCGGGATACCGGTTTTGGGGAATCCATGACAAATCCTGATCGGGATTTGATCGGACATAGGGTATCCCGGTCAAAATTTCTGCCTGGGAGTAGACGTGATTTTGAACTCACAATGAGTAGTGGTAAGCGGCAAGTGTTGGAGGACGTTCACTGGTATCAACTTCGAATCAGCACTGCATGAAGCTAGGTGTGTTTCGCATGTGTTCAAATTATGTAGAAGTAACACAATATTGAGGCTAGACACGCGTTGCCATGTTGATTCTACATACTTGTGCATTTGGTAACACGTAATGCGTTAAAATTACACATGTGAGTGTGCAATTTTTATGCATTTTATTATTACTCACCTTCGTAGCTATCCCCATCAATAAAATGCTCATGCGAACACACGCAAAGTGTGTAAAATCAACATAAAATATGCATATTGGGGAAAAGCAATACAGTTTAAGTGTGTTAAGGGGCCAGTCCACTTTGAAAATTTCCAAAAATCGAAAGCCAGCAAGACTTGAAGAAATTGACGATGATGAGCAATCAGAAGGGATTTCGTACGGTGCAGGAATTGCCGATTGAGTTTACGTAAGAGTTTTTCATAATATAAACTTCAAACGCGTTTTTCTCGAAACAACGTTTTCAAAATCTAGCTCCATCGTATCTCTAAAACTAATAAACCGATTCTCTTGAAATTTGAACCACATATTGTAAACATGATTCGCAACAAGATGATCCTCAAGGGTTTTAAAATTTTTATTTTACTCTTTTTTTTTGCGAAATACTGCGAGAAAACGCGTTTCTTTTGAACTTTTATCGTTTTTCATATGCCATTTTTTTATTTTTTGATTGAACTTTATATCCGACGGTCATTTTGTAGCTGATGTCATACTAAATCTAATGAACTTTGATTTTTTTTTGTTTCATACAAGCCGTTGCCGAGTTGTGATGGAGCTACCGAGCCCACCTATTTTTGAGGCGTTACGTTGAACTATAGTTCTTGTACTTAAAAATGAATAAAAATGAATTAAGTTTTTTTATAATGTATTTCAAGACTTTATTTATCAAGCCCAACAACTTTTATGTTCATATCTTTTATAAAATCCTTAAAAAAATCGCGAATATAGCCTTTTTTCGTGGCTCCAAAGTGGACTGGCCCCTTAATTGCGAGTTATTGATCATATGTTTTAAAAATTACCTTGGCTACGGCCTCACGTGGAACTCATTAGTGGATTTGACATCGATTGATTAACCAGTTAAGTGGAGGTACTTGAGTAAACAGCGAGAAAAACAGGTAAACTTCGGGAATTTTTATCTCAAAAACTAATGTTTCGATTGGATCCGGTTTTTTTTTATTGGAAAATATGTACATTGAGGTATGTTTAGGAATTTTTAAAAATGAATTCGTTGATTGGACGCGATTCAAATGCGATTATCTCGAAACATAGTTTTCAAAGTCGGTGCCAGATGTATCTCGAAAACGGCTTGGCCGATTTTGTCCAAATTTGGATACAATATTCTTCGATGGTTTTTCTCGTGCGCCACTTAGGATTTTTTTAAAAGTTTCATTTTTGATGGAATAGCGACCGTTTTAATTTAACATTAGTTTTTCGTTCGCAATTTCTGACGATTTTGGATTGCATACACATTGCATAAAAAAGCAATGGTTCAATCAAACGAAAAACCCCTACGTGGCGAACGAGAAGAACTATCGAAGAATATTGTATCCAAATTTGGACAAAATCAGACAAACCGTTTTCGAGATACATCTGGCACCGACTTTGAAAACGATGTTTCGAGATAATCGCGTTTGAATCGCTTTCAGTCAACGAATTTATTTTAAAAAATTCCTAAACATACCTCGATGTACATATTTTCCAATAAAAAAAACCGGATCCAATCGAAACATTAATTTTCGAGATAAAAATTCCCGAAGTCTACCTGTTTTTCTCGCCGTTTGCTCAGGTACCTCCCCTTAAGGCAGTCCTCTAGTTTCTCGGGTCGAAAAATCGAGTTTTTTTCATAAATCACATCTACAACATGTGTAGAAAATGTGTGCCAAAGGATTTTTCGATATTCGAAGTGGTTCACAAGTTACGGCCCTGGAACGGAGCAAGTATACGGAGCGCGCGCCGGGCTGCTCCGAAAGCCGAGCAATTCAAACACAATAATCCGCCTCTTTCTGAAGCAATTCAAAAAGTTATAAAGCCAATTTATGAGGATTTATCCAAAGAAGAATTCTTAAGCAGATGCCTGGGAGCGGAAACTCAAAATAATAACCAGTCGCTCAATTCGTTAATCTGGACTTTTGCTTCGAAGCACCTCCATTCTGGGCCAAAAGTGGTTGAAATCGCCACGTTTCTCGCTGTCATAATCTTCAACGAAGGATTCAAATCTATCCTGAAGACCTTGGAAACCATGGGAGTGAAAATCGGCCCACAAGCTAAAGGATATGTTCAACAGTGTGATAGCTCTCGGATCGACCGTTCAGAAAGGCGCACGAGTGATGTAAAACAGGCCCGAATCGCGAAAAGGGAAGACGGAGCAGCTCTGCGTGAATTCCAAGAAGAAGAGGAAGGTCTATTGTATGGTCCAAGCATAGCAGATTGACGGTGAGATGAAATTTTTAGTATAAATCACATGCGCGAACTTTCAAACGCGTTTTTCTCAAAACACCATTTTTCGAAACGGTGACCACGATATTTCAGAAACTACTGCACCAATCTTTTTCAAATTTATACAGCATCTTTAATATGTTATAAGCCAGCGATTGAACTAGGATTATCATGATTGCTTCGATAGTTTTTTTTGTACGAGCGAAAAACTTAAGAAAAAATGAGTAAAAAAATAGAATGTAATTTTTAAAAGTGTATAAAAAAGTCAATTTTTGTAATTTAGAATTCAGTCTAGTTCAATCGCTAGTCTTATATATGAAGATTAAAATGCCGTTTGGTTTTTTGATTTCAGATAAGCAGAACAGCCGCAATCTTGGTCACCGTCAAGCACCTCTTTTACTTGATGTCTTCCTGTCGGCCACTATAACCTTTATTCTATTATATATTTTGACTTCAAAAAATTTGTAAAGCTTATTTAAATGTTAATAAAGATTATGCAAAAACAATGAGATTGATTATTTCGATGCTTCGCCCGTAAAAAATTATTGAAAAAGCCGTAAAAAGCAGCCGAGAAACTAGAGGACCGCGTTAATTGAAGAGCACATTTGGTCTCAACTTTTTCTTTCACCTATACATCATTTTTGAGTTTGTCACGTGGAAGAACCTGAAATTGGAATCTATTTTCCAAAACCTTGATAGCTGCATTGAATCTTTAGCGACGTATTTTTGTTTCCAGGCCATCACCGACAAGCAAAAAGCTGTCGTCATCGTGAAGCTGTATGAGAACCTAGCATATGCGAAATAACCAAAATAGTGACACCTCTCATACATACTACAGAATAATATATAAGTACTGTTGAGCTCAGTTCAATAAATGCATATATTTTTACGATAAAAAGCTTTTGTTATTCAATTTATTATTCCGACGCATCCCATGTATGCACAGTACTGCAAAAATAAGTGCCTTGTTTTTACACACTTTGAGTGTGTAAATGGCTGTAGACACTTTTTACACGTTTTAACGTGTGTAAGAAAATAACACACGTAAGTAAAACGCATCTATTCGTGTTTTTTTTACGCGGTCATGTTTCACCCGCGTTAAAACGTGTAAAAAGTGTCTACAGACATTTACCCATCTAAAGTGTGCGAAAACAACACATTTGTTTTTGCAGTCAGGGTCTGTGAAAATCCCACCCATGTACTAATCCTAATAACGTCGGGATTGATGATGTTACGTTGACTGGCGCATCAATTACGATGACAGTGCGCAATAATCGTTCACGCACTACTGAACGTGTTCGTTATCGTTGTACCATTACTGTTGCAGGACCGTATGACGGCCAACGGAAATTCACCGTTGGACAGCATGCGCACCCTGGAACACTACCTCAGCGACATCATGAGAGCTGGCGCAGCTGACACCCCTGAACATCTTAAAGGTAAGACTCGAAAATAAGATCCTTTGGAATGTTCGCTCTGAAAGAATGAACATTTTCTAGCACTTTTTTCTAGTTTTATTCATTCCCGTGCTACTTGCGGAGGGACAATCGGTACAGCTGTCAACATGATTGATCAAGGACCACCCCAATACGCTCCCATTGTACTTATCGGTAACTGTTGCTTGATCACGGATAACATCGATTCGTCCAGTTATCTTACGTTCCTGCAGGCAGTTTCTACTCTTCTAGCTGCTATTTCCACTCGCTATCTCTTTCATCATCCTATCCGGGAATAAGCCCCTGTTGAATACGATAAGATTCTGTACCGTAGTCGTAGACTTTAAAGTTGGAATTGAGATTGCCTCGTAATTCTGAGCACTTCCGGTATCCTTCAAGATTCGTATACACGGGAATTTGTGTGCACAAATGTGTACTTGTATGGAGAAATGTGTGTCTTCCTTGTTGCCTCTCGGCTGCTTTCTCTACGCAGTCGAGATGATCTAACTTGAGTTATAATGCCCTTGGCGATGCTCGCGCAGTTCTCTGCTTCTCGTGTTATCAGGTTCCCTCTCCCTTGGTTACTCACTCAGAGTAATTGGAGAGTACTATCAAGACGCTAACAAGCCAGCTTCTCGAAAGCTTCTGTTTGTTAAAAAAATGATACTTGGATGATTAGTGAATTGCACAAAAGAATGGCCAGTGACAAGTGTGGGATCAAAGTAACAAGCAATGGGATTCTAAAAGCTTGCAGGGGTATGTAAAGCAGAAATCAAATCCAGGATGTCACGCGATTTATACTTTGAAGAAGCAGCTGGTTGTGAGTGGAAGGAAATTCAACTGTCAAGTTTGACAGTAATCGTAGTATTACCGATCGAAATTCATTTCGATCATTATGATTTTGGGAGAATTGGGGTGCTTTGTAAAATACGCGAAAAATGGTACAACCTGAGACTCGCGAACGTGTGCGCGCGATTTTCGTACCTCATAGTCTGCTATACGAACCTCATTGAGGTCAAGTGGGGTAATTTTTGCGACCCCTTGCTCATTCTGATTGGCGACCTTCTCATCGATTCTCGCTTAGGCCCAACAAAGCGCGTTAAACCATCCACTTCCTGGCTCCAAATGTTCTGTCTGGAGCCCTCCGCTTTGGATTTGTGTTACGCTGCTACCGACCACACTCGTTTTTTGTCAAATCTACCCGCCGATCTCTGTGTGCCGAAAAGGGGGAATTTTGTGTACAGCAAAAGTAAGCTGACCTTCTTAATTTTTATTTTAGATATTCAAAATCGGAGTACAAAAAACCAGAGCTTGCTAGTTTTTGTTGAATTTGTTACATTTTGTTAAATAAATGGGTAACACCCCCCATAGTTGCTAATTTTTGAATATACAGACGTACAAACATCAACGGAAATGTAAATTATTGCATTATGACGATATTAATTGACATCGTATAATTATATTATATTATAATAATTTAATCATATTATAATAAAAATTATATTGGGCCGATATTAATCGGCATAATAATTTTGAGATATCAAGTTAACTTAACGTTAATAACACATGTGCATGCAATTAGGAGAGACCGTTCAACCGTTTATTTATTGTTTAATAAGAAAATAATTCTCGAATCGAGACTTTGTACGTATTTTCCAAGACCTCATATTTTTTATGGGACACGGTTGTAAAAAAATCACACGACTTGTTCGTCACGCTTCCGTCGCAGATCGTAAAATTGTCGGAGGTGGAATTATTACGAATCCCCGATACACCATAAAACACACGCGAGCTTCATGGTTGATCGACGTTGCATTGAATTATCGAGGTCAAAATATCTACGTTTTCGTATTATGAGCGAGCAACAGTTGACTTACGAGATATAGAGCGGGAACTGATAACGATAAGTTACAACTCATTGCACAAGAAGCATTATAATCCATTTTTATCGCGTGTGCTCAAGGCAAGAGACGGTACTGGTATTTTATTGCTTCTCTTCGTGTAACACGAAGTTACAAAACTTCGCCGCAATTTTTTATGGCGTCTCCAAAGGATTGCTATTTTTTTCTCCTTCGTAATGAAAGTTTTGAGTTAATAAGATAATGTACGTTATTAGGGGCCGGGTTGAAATCCCGAATTTTGAGTGCTCCGACGGTTTAGAATTTCGAATTTTATCATTCCGAAATTCAAGATCGGGCTGGGTTGAAATTCCGAACTTCGAATGATCGGAAAGATCAAAACTCCGAAAGAATTTTACACGAAAGACCAAAACTCCGAAAGATCAAAACTCCGGAAATCTGAACGCCGTCAAAATAATTCGGTTATGGAGTTTTTAAAATTTCTGAAAATTTTCAATAAATCGACGAATTATTTCAAGAATTTTTTGTTATTAAGAAGTGAGTTTGCGTCAATTTTGAAATTTGTTTAGACAATGTTATACGTTCTACATCATTTACAGGCAACTGTGTAGACTTTGCTGGCGTGGTCTTGACATGGGGGCCGGGTTGAAATTCCGAACTTTGAATGCGCCGACGGTTTAAGGCGTTACCCCCACTTGTAGCGCAAAAAAGGCCTTTTTCATGAATTTTTTTAAAGAAAACTACAAAACTTTTTTAATCGATCAATATACCATCTTAAAGAACACATCTTGACGAACTTTCAGTAATTTTTTTATTGAAAAATATTACATTGTTTAGTGGCAAATGGCCGTCAATGAAATAATGTTTTTATATACACGGTTTGCGGTGACCAACATTGCGGCGAAGTCGATCATCTGAAAAAAGAATGCGGATGGATTTAGTCAAATATAAGTATAAACTAGTCTTTAATCGAAGGATTTTAAAAAATATTTATTTTTCACAAAATGGCGGACAGTCAAAGTTAATGGTTCGATTTTAACGAAAAATAGGCCGTTTTTTGCTATAAAACGGCCATTTTATTCGAAAAAAAATCGAACGATTAAAGACTACATTTTTATGTATTAAATAAGCCTGCAAAATTTTAAGAAGATCGGTTAATTAGTGTTCGAGTAATCTTGGTCACCGACTTCAGAAATGCCATTTTGAGAAAAACGCGTTTAAAGTTTCAATTTCCGGTCGTTTACACAACGGATTCTTCTCTTTCAACGCTCATATCTCAGTCAATTTTGTTCGGATCGACTTGAAATTTTCAGGACATATTCTCAGATAATTATACTTCAAAAAAATGCAATAAAAAAATCGATTTTTTTCAAAATCGCAAGTGGGCGTAACCCCTTAAAGTTTCTAATTTTAATGTTCCGAAATTACAAGGTCCGTCAATAATATGCCAGCGAAAGTCTACACAGATGACTGTAAATGAGGTAGAACGTATAACATTGTCTAGACAAATTTCAAATTTGACGTCAAATCACTTCTTAATAAAAAAAAAATCTTGACATAATTCGAACCTTTATTGAAAATGTTTAAACTTTAAAAACTTCCATAGCCGAATTATTGTGACGGTGTTCAGATTTTCGGAGTTTTGGTCTCTCGTGTAAAATTCTTTCGGAGTTTTGATCTTTCGCGGTTTTAAGCATTCTGATCATTCAATGTTCGGAATTTCAACCCGGCTCCCGTTATTATCGAAACTAGAAAATATGCATTATCATTGGAAAATTTCTAGTGCATTTTTTGCGTGGGGAGCGTAATTAATTTAAGAAAGAAATACAAAATCATTACTTACAAGGAACATCCCTCAGGTGACACCCTTCGATTTTGTTGAAATTTGGAAATCTTATAAAGCACCGAAAAGTAAGCGATATGTATTTTTTTTATCGGCGGAAAAACGGTTTTAAGGGATGAAACCACCCCTCGAAAAAAGGAATCTCTAGGGGCAATATAGCAGTTTCACACACATAGAGTCCACCGATTTCAATGAAACAAAAACGAAAGTTCTTCTGACCCGAAGCAATGAAAAATCCACTATAGTGACATTGCAAAAAAATTAAGGGGTGAACCACCCCTATATTAAGGGGTGTTTTCACCCTCTAAAACCGTTTATCCGCCGATAACAAAAACGTACGTATCGCTTACTTTTCGGTGCTTTATAAAATATTCAAATTTCAGCCAAATCGAAGGGAATACTAACAAGGAACCTGAGGGATGTTCCTCGTTAGGTCGGTTTCTTTCGTTATACTGATCGTATATTTGTCACTGGACGAAAATATCTCAATTTTATGTTCTATTGAATAAAAAATCTTCAGATTCCGCTTGTTTTCAAAAGCCGATTTATAAATTGTTTTTTTTTCCAACGATATTGTATCTCGCCATTCTAGTACGAAATTTCCGGGAATTTTACGCAGGCGGATATGCAATTGATATTATATGAAAATCGAGTGGTTTCGCGAATCGGGGAGTGAGTGACGCACAACTCGATTTCGCCCTAGATTCCCAGAATTCGCCTGGAGCACAGGCTATTTCCGGAAATATATTGGAAAAATGAATAAAAAATTAAATCCAGCCGCAGTTCACTGGCGGATTTGACGTGTGATGTTTGATTTCAACGACAACGAGCACCATTCTGTTTTCGGAAAATAAAACGCATTGACATACATGTTGGCTTTTCCTAGAAGCCTTGATTTACAAAATCCTATTTGAAATATACGTCATTCATTTTTTTCTCAAATTTTCATTCAATAAAATTTCAATGAAAAAAACTCTCCTCAAAGATTTGTTCTAGTCGGAGAAATCATGCAGCGAAAAAATTGAATTCTTATAAAAATATCCGACGTTTGTCACTTTACAAGAATAAACGCTCGTGTTCCCGTTGTCTCATACGTTATTTTTCCTGAAATATTAAATCTACTGTTACGTCCACTGATCGTTGCCAACTTCCCATCAGAGTTACGTTACTGAAGAATAAAAATAACGTCGGGTCTTAACGGAATGAGATTTTTTTTTATCATTGACGATCGGTCACATGTGCACATTCGCACCGGAGAAACATTGTTGATTTTCGAGAAGCTGGGCAGGAGCAACCCAATCGGGTTGCTCCTGCTCCGGTCTTTTTCCACGAGAACCCAGCACTTTTTAGCGTAGAAAATGATTTTTTTTTACTGAAGGTAGATGGTTGCATACTGAAAGTAACCCCAATAAAATGTTGGCGCTCGACTCGCCCCAACCCTAAGAAATAGGGGTTGAAAACTTAAAAATCACCGTATCTCGATAATTAATAGCCCGATCGAAAAATATTTCAAACAAAAGTTGTTTGGAATAATAAAATACGTATAACGTTGTCTGACATCCAATGCCCTATCTTTGAAAATAGCGGCACAAAAACACGCGAGCACCACTGACCCAGAAAAGGACGCAGCGATATGTCTACTCCGCTCGCCCACGCACCAACCCCGAATTTTCGAATCGTTTTTGTCCGAATCGGACCTTCTAATTCAGGCTCACACCTTAAAGTTTCGAATGACGCCCCGAGCGTTCCGAAGGCCGGCAACATAACAGCCTATAAATTTGTCAATTTTGATCGAATCACCTTTAAATTTCCAGGGTACATTTACAAGATGATATACTGTCAAAATACATAGGTTTTGAAAAAAGTGATTTTTCCACTTTTAAAACTAGGCGGAACTCCTTGAACGACTACTGATGCGATTAAGTTGATAATTTGTATCCATATTCTTGGGAACAATGTATAGTACATTTAAGCAAATTAATTTTCGTGTTTTGTTCTTTTGGAGTAACATAAAGTAATAGATAAAACGAAAGAGAGCGGAAAAATGCCTGCTCCCTGCAACTTTTCACGGTCAATTATGTTGTTATATTTCGAGGATTAAAAAATGCACAAAATCGTTAAAATCCTGTACAAACTGTGGATCATACGTAATGTTTTTTTTTCCTCTACTAATGGCACGTTCACATTTTCCAAATTATAAATCGAAGTGTGTCACATTAAAAAAAAATCGTGCGCTTTCGCAAACGCCTTAACAAACATTTCGAAGATAAAATATGTTAATCTTCGTACCTTCTGCTGCTTTTAAACTAAGATTTCAAACAAAAAGTCACTTTGTTTTAAGAAGCCTCGCAAGTTGATGAATTCTCGTTGTTTCCCCTTAAAAAACGTCTTCTCATTTTTTTCGATTATCCTTCACGTTGGAGTTGAAAAAAAAGAATCTGTTCGTCATCCCGTCACTCTACCTGTAGATCGGCAAGCACGGAAAACATTGTTGGGAAATCGGTGCACGATTTGTTATAGGTTACCGATGGGAATTTCAAGGAATTCGATGAATTTCCTGTCGCGACGGGGGAACCGCGTCTCACAAGGGCCAAGAATGCGGGCGGGTGAATTTAATGATGCACCACCTCGTTGTTGCGTGCATAACGCCCTGAACTTACGTAACCCTCCCCCGCTGCCCCTAACTCCCAAATACTCTTACAATGCAACTTTTCCACTTACGAAACACCGACCCTCGTGTTATATCCGGGAGGCACATTACTCGTGAGAGGTTCGATGTCGTAGAGCTTCCTCTAAAAGGATTTTCCACGTGGTCATCACGCACGTGCCGACGATGAGATTCCTATTTGCATCCGTCGAGTACAATGGTATCGTTTCCAATCGCATTTCCATTTTTTACGCAATATTCTCTTTCTGATAAATTCATTCATTCTCTTCCCGATAAATTCATGGAAATCAACATAAATTAACGTTCCCCTGGAAGACCGTTCAACTCAGTTTAAAAATGTAAGTTTTTTTTTCCTCGGCCTACCTTATTTTGAGCGCCCTCGTATATTCATATATGCATTTATACTTTATACATTAATATAAATATACAGGGTGTCCCTCTTATCTCTGCCACCCGAAATAACTCGGTAATTACCCACACGGAAATAAAATATATGTAAAAATATATTTTTCGATATATTAAAAACGGATGTAAAACATATTTCAGATATATATATATATATTATCCATCTTAGATATATGCAATATATACGGGAAATGCATTAAAAATATATTCGCGATATCAAAGTTTTCGGCCAAAATAGATCTTCAGAATGTATATGAAAATATATATGTTGGATAGGCGGTTACGTATATTCAAACTATATTGAAAATATACTTACAATGTATTCAAATTACCCTCAAAATATACTTTAAATGTATTTAAACTACATCTAAAATATACACGATATATATTCACACTCCGTTTAAAATATACTTGAATAATGTTCATACTACATTTCAAATATTATTGAAATATATTCAACGTGTATTTAAGTAATACTTGAAATATATTTAAACTATACTTGAAATATTATTAAAATTTTTGTTCCGACGTTATTTACATCATTGCACCCTTTTACGATATTTTTCCTTGTCATTAATTACGATTATGGTGTTTGCGGTTCAAATATATTAATGGTTCAAATTTAAATTATATCAGACGCTTACACGCCGTAAGGTGGTTTCGAACCCGAGACCTCTGAGTGATGAGCTATATCTACTTGTTAAATTAATTTTCTTATCGTCTGCATATCGTACAATATACAATGTTAGTTTATTAAGAAATGTGTGGATTTACAAGAGTAACTAACATTATCGGATCAATTACTTAATTGCGTTCGCATAGAGAGCGATAATCGAATAGAATTACATAACCTTCAATTTTTTTGTCCGATCATTTATTCCGGCTAGTGCGGCTAGGTCTTCGCGAGATACCGACTTGAAGATGTTTTTCATTTGCAACGTCATCTGTTACTCAAGTTGCTTAACGAACCATATTTAAAATATATAAAACGTATATTCAGTTTGTATGTTTGATATATTTAAGATGTATCTTAAATGGATTTATATTTATATATCGTATAGGTTTTACTCTTACCCAAAAATATAATTGGCATATCCAACTTTTCGAACCAACTATATTAAATACATGTTTTATATATTTTTCGATACATTTTTTATATATTTTATTTTCATGTGGGTATTGATGTCACAAAAAATGTTCCAGACAAAAGTTGTACGGTGTGAATCAAATGAGACCATTTTTTTTTATTACGGTGGAGGCGCCGACGCACAGTGAAGGTCACCTTCACTTGCTTAAACGGAATAGTACATTTTTTTTCAACTATCTTCTGGAGCACCTCAAACTGCTTAAAAACATCAGGGGGTCAAAGTCGTTGAAGGTCATTCAAGCTCAGTATCGATTATACAAATCTAAATAGGTGACCTTGAATGACCTTGACGACTTCGACCTGGTAATGTTGTTTATGCGGCTTGAGGTGCTTCACAAGATGGTGGAAAAGAATGTACCATTCCATTTGAAAAAGTGGAGGTGACCTTCACTGTGCGTCAGCGCCTCCACCAAAATAAAAAAAATCGGTCGATTTTTATGGTCCCCTTCACACCGTACAACTTTTGTCTGGAACATTCTTTTGTGACGGCAATAATTAACGAGTTATTTCGGGTGGCAGAGATAAGAGGGACACCCTGTATATAGGAAGTATCAAAGTATAATTATTTTGAAGCATTTTTGATAGTGGTTTTAAGGGGAGTTACCTGAGTAAACGGCGAGAGAAACTGGTAAACTTCGGGAATTTTTATCTCAAAAACTAATGTTTCGATTGGATCCGGGTTTTTTTTATTAGAAAATATGTACATTGAGGTATTTTTAGAATTTTTTAAAAATAAATCCGTAGACTGGAAGCGATTCAAACGCGATTATCTCGAAACATCGTTTTCAAAGTCAGTGCCAGATGTATCTCGAAAACGGCTGGTCCGATTTTGTCCAAATTTGGATACAATATTCTTCGATAGTTTTTTCTCATTCGCCAGGTAGGAGTTTTCATTTGATTGGACCATTGCTTTTTTATGCAATGTGTATGCAGTCCAAAATCGTCGGAAATTGCGAACGAAAAACGAATATTGAATTAAAACGGTCGCAATTCCGTCAAAAATGAAAATTTCAAAAAAATCCTACGTGGCGAACGAGCAAAACTATCGAAGAATATTGTATCCAAATTTGGACAAAATCGGACAAGCCGTTTTCGAGATACATCTGGCACCGACTTCGAAAACTATGTTTCGAGATAATCGTGTTTGAATCGGTTTCAGTCAACGAATTTATTTGAAAAAATTCCTGAACTTACCTAAATGTAGATATTTTCCAATAAAAAAAAACCCGGATCCAATGGAAACATTAGTTTTTGAGATAAAAATTCCCGAAGTTTACCTGTTTTTCTCGCTGTTTGCTCAGGTGCCTCCCCTCAAAGGGCGATGGAAATTCGATATCTTTGACGTACACAGTCGTTTTTATTTTACCAATGATTTCGATAACGAAACAAATAATCGAAATTTTACGATTGATTATGAGTTAACATAACACTATGCATAAAACCTAGACAGTAAAAAACTCTTGATCCTGAGTTCTATCAAAAACATTTTCATTAAATATTAAATAACTTTTTTGGCAGTACTGCCGACGGGCGATAGAAATTCAATATTTTTGACGTACACAGTCGTTTTTCATCTACCAAATATTGTGTTTAAAAAAAAATAATAATCGAATTTTTACTACTGGTTACAAGTTAACATAATGAATGAAATCTAGAGGATCAAAAAATTTTCATCCCAAGCTCTGTCAAAAACATTTTCATTGAGTATTGAATAACTTTTTTGGTAGTGTTTTCGACGGGCGATGTAAATTTACTACTTTCTAAGTACACGGTCGTTTTTCATTCAATACACTTTAAGATAAAGAACAAAAATTATTCAGGTTTGCCAATGATTATAAGTTAACGTCAAATTATGAATTAAATATAGAGAATCAAAAACTCTTCATTTACCACCAAAAATACCACCAAAAATATTTTCCTTCAAATATTGAATATCGATGTAAACTGTACCTACTCTTCCAGCAAAAAATATGTAATCCACGATTTATCGTAAGGTAAAGAATAAATCAAAATAGCAACGTGTTCTCTTCTCTTGTTCTCTTCTCTTGTTTTTAATTTTCAACGTTCGTGGCACGTAAGTAACGTGTGTATTTTAGGAATATCCGGGCAAAGTGGCGAAGCGTGAGTATCCATATTAATTCGTAGGTAAAGTCCTTTCAGCGTGAGTCTACGGATGCCGGCGATGTTGAAGCAAAAATCGTTGACCGAGCATTATATGCGGGAAAAATTTGCGGAGCGTATATTTATTCGCCCGTCCCGCCCGCCAGTTACCGGCTTCACGTTTTCGCACTACGTATGCACGCATCGTATCAATTCGCTGACAGCCGCCACTCGCAAGCGAGCTGCTCACCCATGTCGCCTCGCGATGAAGGGTTCGATCAAAAAAGGTCGGACGATGTTAATTTACTTACTGCCGGGAACAGAAACCTGCCGTATTATTGTGATGGGATTGCTTTTATGCCCGCTTGCAGTATACATTTATGCAAAGAGACGTCACGTCGTCTCAGGTCTGATGTTTCGTTTCGTACACTTTGCAGCCCCTTTAAACAGAAGGCTTTTTCTCTTCATTTGAATGCTCCGAACACTCTACCCGTTTACACTGGAAAGTTTCTCGATGACAATGGAATAGTTTCACGTACGCAGTTGAGGGGTCTTCTCACTTCCGACGCTAAAAAAGACGATTTTCATGAAATTTTTTGATAGGTTTAAATTACAGATATTGATATAAAAGTTGTTACACTTAAGGGGTTACCCCAACTTGCGATTTTGAAAAAATTGATTTTTTTATTGCATTTTTTTGAAGTATAAGTATCTGAGAATATGTCCTGAAAATTTCAAGTCGATCCGAACAAAATTGACTGAGATATGAGTGTTGAAAGAATCCGTTCTTCGTGTAAACTGAAATTGAAACTTTAAACGCGTTTTTCTCAAAATGGCATTTCTGAAGTCGGTGACCAAGATTACTCGAACACTAATGAACCGATCTTCTTAAAATTTTGCAGGCTTATTTAATACATAAAAATGTAGTCTTTAATCGTTCGATTTTTTTTTCGAAAAAAATGGCCGTTTTATAGCCAAAAAACGGCCGTTTTTTCGTTAACCTCGAACCATTCATTTTGACTGTCCGCCATTTTGTGAAAAATGAATATTTTTTAAAATCCTTCGATTAAAGACTAGTTTGTACTTATATTTGACTAAATCCATCCGCATTTTTTTTTCGGATGATCCACTTCGCCGCACTGTTGGTCACCGCAAACCGTGTATATAAAAACATTATTTCATTGACGGCCATTGGCCACTAAACAATGTAATATTTTTCAATAAAAAAATTACTGAAAGTTCTTCAAGATGTGTTCTTTAAGATGGTATATTGATCGATTAAAAAAGTTTTGTAGTTTTCTTTAAAAAAATTCATGAAAAAGGCCTTTTTTGCGCTACAAGTGGGGGTAAGGCCTTAATAAATACACTTTAGAAATACATGAAAAAAACAAATTGATTTATTTACGTCACTATTTAGAGACGAAAATGGTAGTTAAAAAATGTCCAAAACAAAAAAATCGAACGTTTTAAGATTCAGTATGTTAATGGCTATAGCGCATATCATACGATTTTTTATACATGCAAAAATAACAAAATGGCGGACATTTTTCGGGAAAAAACGTGTTTTTAACCTTTCTAAAAAATAGTAAATATCGAAAAAAAATCCGCTATAACTATAGTTGTAAAGAATATGTGGTTAAAATTTCACAAGGATCGGTTCAGTAGTTTCGAAGATTTGATCAACAAGCCGTTGAAAAACGTTGTTTAAAAAAAAACGCGATTAAAGTTTGTTTGGGTTACATAAACACATACATTTTCTTTTAAACGTATTTCGAAAGTGTATTTATTAAGTGTAACAACTTTTATATCGATATCTATAATATAAACCTATCAAAAAAAATTCATGAGAATGGCCTATTTTAGCATTTAAAGCGGGTTATGCCTAGTTGTAACAGTCGAAAACAGCTCATATTTGGGATTTTTTTTAGAAAATCGTGATAATAAATTTCTACAAAAATGAGGTACTTGAAAAAGTATCATCTGAAGAATGGTCTGTAGCTATTTTGTGTTAAAATATTTAATTATAATCGACCTACAGCCTTATTTACATGTCCATGAAGCACCTCTCGAACCAGGCCATCTAATATTAAAAACTCAAACAGATTTCGTTATTATATTAGTTTATCTTATAATTAACCGAAGGAATTTCCGAAATATCGAATTAAAAAAAAATGCCGCGTGCTCAAATTAAGAGTTTTGATTTTAGCGAAAAAATGGGTATTTGTCGTTCACCAAATGGGAGTAAGGTTCTGAAAACCCCCCTCCGATCAAGCTAAAATATTGCACAAACCTTGCTTTTAATATTTTAAGACAACCCCTAAAAGGATTTTTGGCGAAGCGCAATATTTTTTGGGTTCCAACCCAAAGAAAACGGAGAGCGCGATAACATATATAGGTATGAACGGAGACGTAACAGACGTAGATATAGTCGGCGCGCGTTATAAAAAAATCTTTAAAATTCAATATCTCGAAAATTATCGCGAGTCGCCAAAAATCCATTTAGGCGTTGTCTTAAAATATCAAAAGGAAGGTTTGTGCAACATTTCAGCTTGATCGGATGGGTGCATTTCCGGAACCTTGCCTTTGAAAAAAATCTTTAAAATTCAATATCTCGAAAATTATCGCGAGTCGCCAAAAATCCCTTTAGGCGTTGTCTTAAAATATCAAAAGGAAGGTTTGTGTAATATTTCAGCTCGATTGGATGGGGGGATTTCCGGAACCTTACCTTTAAAAAAAAAGTTAAAAATTAAATAACTCAAAAACTATTGCGAGTCACAAAAAATCCCATTATTGGTTGTCTTAAGAGGGAATGATACTTCATCGCGGTCGGTATGGTAGAACAATTATAGATTCCCAAAAATCTCGAAAACGGCTCTTCAGATCGCGTCGAAACTTTGCCAAACGACGTCAAATAGATAGACGAACAGCTGTCTTCCTCTCAAATTCAGAAAATTTGAGAGGAAGACAGCTGTTCGTCTATCTATTTGACGTCGTTTGGCAAAGTTTCGACGGGATCTGAAGAGCCGTTTTCGAGATTTTTGGGAATCTATAATTGTTCTACCATACCGACCGCGATGAGGTATCATTCCCTCTTAAAACATTAAAAGGAAGGTTTCTGCCAAATTTCAATTCGATCGGGGGAAGGGGGCGGCGTTGCGGAACCATATCAAAACATATAGGTTTTGAAAAAAGTGTTTTTTTCGACTTTTACATCTACGCATAAAGTTGGAGTTTTACCAAATATTTAGCAATAGAAATTATCGATTCATCTTTGATCTGCAATGCCAGCACACCATGCATTTGGCCTTCCAACTGAATATTGCCCTCTTCCTTTTCTTATCTGAAAATTTCAAAATCCTCAAGGTTTTACCAGTTGCCGAGTTCTAGATTAATAATAATAATAATAATAATGAAAATAAAATTATATAAAATAATAATAAATAATAAAAAAATTAAAACCCGATACAAAATTCTCGTAGTTAAGGTGTCATGATGAGAGCAATGTATATGTTGTATATGGTATGTCTACAACACAGATTGATTGAAGCTGGTTGATTGAAGGTTGATTGAAGCAGGTTGATTGAAGCTTCTCGTATTTCTTGAAGCTTCAATCAATTCCAGTATTGCCCGTCGATACACCCTTTTCTATATGTCGAGTATTTCCTGTGGTTTCATGCCGATTTTTTTCCGCTCCTTCACGAGCAATCGTGCGGATGCCCGACGGTTTTGAATTTCTCGCCTCTTGGGTAGGGTTCCAAGCGGTTCCTGTCTCGTAGCCTTCGCTAGGTACTTTACCTCCGTGGCTTGGGAGCCCCACTCGCTCAGCGTCGGCTCTCAGTGTCGCTCTTGTCTTCACCCCACCCTGGAGCTGTCTGCGAGCCAGGGCGAGCCTCAGACAAGCGTTTTCGCGCGAACCAAGGCCAAGGGTGCGATGGAGCAGCCTCTTCACCTTTTTTTCCTTGCCACTCTTACAACCCGACGTAACTATACAAGCATGATGGCTGAAGATGAAAAAGGCGAAGGGTGCGAGGGGAGGGGGAGGGGAAAGAGAGAGAGAGAGAGGGATTGCAGCATCCCTCAAGGGCATGAACGCCGTTTTCTTGTCCTCCCCCTGCTGCGGGACTTCAAACGCCCCACGCGCATTGGCGTAACTCAGGAAAAAGCAACAAAAAAAATCGCGATGCTCAACGAAGTGAGATTTTTTACGGTCAAGCTGGTTCATTGAATTTCATCACATTGTTTTGCGACTGATCCTTCCGCTGCTTGGTCACTTTGGGTGGCAATATTCAGCCATTGCAAAACTGCATTTAAGGACTTTATTTGCAGCAGGGAAAAAAACGAAATTATTTGGAAGGTTTGAAATGCAATCGCGAAAATCGTTGGTGGGATTTATGTGAATCGTCGTCGTTTGGAGCATCATCTGGACAACGTTTTCACACTTTTATGTCGTACCGATATAATGCAGTAGTACGAGCACATGCTTGGTCAGACCTCGAGTTCGGGCCACGGGAAAGAAGCTCACAAGAAACATCACTTTGGTGTCCGACTTCGATTTTGTTCAAACTCGAGTATATGGGAGAGCATTAAAAACTATTGGATACTTACTTTTTTCGGTGGAAAAACGATTATAGAGGGTGAAATCATCCCTTGGAGTGAAGCAGGCCAAGGGCTGATTTTGCAGGTTCATCCGCAAGGAGTTTAGCGATTTCAGCGAAACAAAAACGAAAGTTCTTTTAATAGAAAATGATAAAAAATGCACGTGGGTATATTGGAGAAATAAAATCTAAGGGGTGAACCACCCTTTCATTTTTCTTTCTCTCCCCAGTTTTGAAAGGAGTAATTTAAATTAATGAAATTGGTAATACTTTGAAGGGAGGATAATATAAAGGTTTACGTATTTTTGCATTTATGATGAGTGGCAAGGTCAAAAGGGTAAACCTCGTTTCATACATTCTCGAGAGTTGTTAAGGGAAGGGTAGGGGTTCCAGCGTGGAAAAAACTTTTTTGCGAATTTTTTCATCTATTAGGATAGAGTAAATTTATTGAAACCTTTTGTACATTATTAAGTGTCATTTCAAGAACATTTCAAGAAAAACACGAATTGCGGTGTTCACTGTATCTCAGCTAGAAATTATCTGAAATCAAGTACCATTAAAATTTAGTCAAAGTATCATCAAATCTTCCCCCCAACGGTATTTGATTATTTTTTTCTTTCATTTCTAAATTTTTAGTGGCCCTGTAAAGTGAAAAGTGCTATTTTTTACGAAAAATTTCGCCATTTTGGGGGTGGAAAACGCTCTCAATGTAAAAAAAATTTCAAACTAATCGTTGGGGGGAGGTATTTTATGTGTAGAAAGTGTGTACCAAGTTTGAAATAAATCGGTCATGTAGGTTTCAAATGGCAGTGAAAACGGACTTTGAAAAAGTGGTTTTGAGAAAAAACGCGGCACCGGCTTGGTTGTGGATATTTTCGCGTACAAATTTCACGGAATGTTCCTGAAATGGCACTTGACAATGTACAAAAGGTTTCAATAAATTTGCTCTATCCATATAGATGAAAAAAATTCGCAAAAAAGTGTTTTTTTTCACGCTGAAACCCCTACCCTCCCCTTAATAAAATGTGAGGGTTTTGGGGGAATGAACGGTGACTTCGCATGTTGAGGGTAAAAATACATCGAAGGTAACTTTAAAAATAATACTGTTTAAAAACTTCATTTTTTTGCATCTCGGACAAAATGGGGTCGTTATCCAATCGTTGCTTATTTCTTTTCCGTTTCGATTTAAAACTCCTGTTTTCGCCCATTCCCTTTACAGTCGCTCGCTCGAACAAGTGCCGCTGGATTCGTCGAGAGACGATTATTTTTCCATTTTTGGCAACATTTTATAGTCGGAACATCGATTTTTGCAAATGCTTCCAATTGGAATTCCTACTGATTTCAAAATCACGTTTCGATGCACATATTTACACGAAGACAACTGAAGGTCCTGGGTCGAAAAAAAAAAATGTTCCTACGTTCGAAACAACTTCAAAGAGCGTAGACGAAAAAATACATCTGATTTAAAAAAAACGATGTCATGCTGACATTTCGTTTGATGGGGAATCGTGTTGCCTTCGTTCGAAAATCTCAAAGTTTTTCCTTCTCCTGCATCAGCTATCGTAGAAGCGACGATAGAAGAGCAAAAGTGTCTCCAATCAAAGATGACGACTCGAGAAAAGCTCATTACGATTTCTGCAAGATTTCCAACTGTCGTGCAGACTGGAAGAGTTGAAGGGATGCAGCACGAAGGGGATGCCGTGGCTGAGTGGAAGCAGTCGGACTATTTTCATAATTACACTTGGGTCTCAATGTTCAATGTTCCCCGTGGATTCCGACACCATCCACTTGTCATGCGCAATTAAAATATCCAATTCGCACAGTGGCCAGCGTCGAATGAATGAAACCACCACGGTGATTCACGACAACAATAGTACAGTATTCCGATAGCGTGGTGTTTTAACTCCTGGCAGGTGGACGGGGACGCTCGTGCAACCGTTACAACAAGGGTAGCTGGGGGTGGAACAGGATGACAACAGAAAGGAATAAAAACACAAAGATCCATGCTTTAATGTGCTTTTTTTTTCGTCGCATTATCATATACGTCGTAGCTTAAAGTTTCCTTAAGGGGGGAGATACCTTTAGTCGAGAAAAAATAACGGATTTTCATGATGATTTTTAAAAGGAAAAATTTCTTCACCATTCTTTAGACATAGGGTAAGTTTTATTACTACTTTCGGCTGTTACATGGTATTCCTTTTATTTATTGATCTTTAAAAACGGCTGGATGTGAGAGTTTTATCAGATGGCGTGATACGTAACGGCGGGATAATTTTTTTTCTAAACCAACGAAGATTTTTTTCCATTAACACTAGTACGCAGAAAATGAACCAAGACAAACTAGGAAATATCAAAAATCGATTAAATGAGGATTTAAAACAAAAATATTGAATTTTCCGAAAAATTGCTACATTTTGCAAACAAATTACGATTTTTTAATTTCAAAAACTATTAGGGTCATGTATTAGATAATAAGGTTAGAAATATTTATACCAAACTTTATCAGCATAGGTCGATAAGTTTTTAGCTACACGTCACTTCAGTTTTGAAAATGCAGTTTAGAAGACTGCTAACCTCCCCCATTTTGAACGACGAATAAAAATTAAAAATATTATGTAACAGTCAAAAATAGTAATAAAACATACCCTAAGTCTAAAGATGGTAAAGAAATCGTTCTTAAAAAAAAAATCATGAAAATCAGCAAATTTTTCCCTCGCCTAAAGGTATCTCCCCCGTCAATGTGCTTTTTTTTGTTGCAATATTATACACGTCGTAACGTTACGTTTTCTTAATATAAACATTCAAACCGAGAGTCATTTGTAGATTATGGTTTTTTTTTGGAAGGAGTTGCCATGATGGAGGTCAAAGAGTTTCTGACTCCATGGCCTTGCACACAATTGATAAGTTGGTTCGAGCGTTTTTTGAAGTTTTTCCGGAGCTTTTTTGCGAAATTTTTCAATTTCGTACACAACTTGAACTGATAAGGAACATCACCTAAGTGTCTGCCGTCGATTTTGTTAAAACTCATAGATCTGATAAAGCATCGAATACTATTAGACACGTATTCTTTTTTATCTGCGGAAAAAATGTTTTCCGGGGGGAAACCATCCCTCAAAGAAAGGCGTGTCGAGGGGTGGTTTTGCAGTTTCACCCACAGGCAGTCTTCCGATCGGAATAAAACATAAACCAAAATTCTTCTAATGTAAAGCAATGAAAAAGTCGCTATAGAATAATTGATCAAACATTAAATTAAGGGGTGACACGCCTTTCTTTGAGGGGTTTTTCCCCTCTTAAAAACGTTTTTCCGGACATAAATACAAATACGTGTCTAGAGTTTTCAATGCTTTATCACATATGTGAGTTTCAACAAAATTGAAGGCGGACACTTAAGGCCTTATGCCACTCTAGAGGCCAAAAAGAGCATATATTGTGATTTTTTTTTCAGCGAAACCATAAAATAAATCGAAATTACAAAAAGGGGTTTTACGTAAATCACGTAATTGACTATACAATTTTTTTTTTTCACATCGATACATGTCAAAATGGCGACTGTGCAGTATTTTCCCGATGACGCCATTGTTTCTGGTCAACGGCCGGACCAACAGCTCCTATAATTTGAGTTATGATGAGACACTAAAGTTTTTTCGATTATATATAAGAATAGCTATAGCAGTACGTAGGGTTTTTTTGATATATTGTTTTTCGTAAAAATGGCGCATTTCTAAAAATTGTTTATAAAAATTATTTATAAATAGTTTATAAAAAATTGTTTATAAAAAAGGAACTATGCAATATAATACGAAAAATCCTACGTATTGCCGTAGAAAATGTAATTCTAAATATGCAATTCAAATTTCAAGTGAATCGTTGGAAATTTGTTTGAGTTACGAGTCCGGCCGACTCGGAAAATGTAGTTTTGAGATGAATGCGTTTAAGGGGAGATATACACCTAGGAGTCGGAAAAGGTCATTTTTGTGAATTTTTTCAAGGAAAACTATTTGAAATTTCGAACTGGGGTTTTAATTACCTAGAAGTATATACATTCAAAAATATGTTTAATTTGCTTTATTCAAAAATATCAAAAATATACAAGGATATTGTATGATCCTTGGAGCGTCGTAAAAAAATCTGCGTATGCGATACCCACTGGCGTTTCTTCAAAAATCATCTGAAAAAAAAACCAAAAAGATTATTAAATTAGATACTATAATCTAGTACTTGATTTTGAAAATATCGATTTATGACAAAATGGCGGACGTTTGAACATAAATAGTGTTTTATTGGGCCAAAAATTAGTTATTATTTTGCCTATAAAACAAAAACTAAGTAACGGAAAAAAAATCCCATGACAAGTACTAGATAATGGTGTATAGAATAACCACAAAAAACCTCAAGGCAATCGGTTCATTGGTTTTCGAGAAATTTTGGGTACCGATTTGAAAACCGTGGTTTTGAGAAAAACGTGTTTGAAAATTTGGGAATGAATTAATCATGAAATTTGTCAACTTACATGGAATCATCGATACCAGGCCCATAGTGTAGGTCTTCTACGGTCGACGGAATTTTCGTAGCTTCTAAATCCTCGACCTCGACCATCCAGGTGTCCTTAAAGACCATCCATCTCTCCTTAAAGTTAGTAGAAAGTCACTCCTTAAATAACGTTCCAATACCTTTAATCTTCAACAATCTTCGAAAATCGAGAACTTAACGACGTTTTACACTGATAATCTTTTGGAATATATTATTATAGGTACTAAAGTACCTTTTCAACAAAAAAATCGATTTTTGCTGGGAAATCCTAGCGTGGCATAGGGCCCTAAGTGATGTTCCTTGTGAGTGCACATTCTATGCGAACAATACTCGAATATTTGCTGCATTCGAGAACAAAGCCAAGGTGTGATTGAATGGCGCATCGGACATTTGTGAATAGCGGATTATTAAGGAAGCGGCACGGAATAACGGTCAATGAGAAAAGTTGAAGAAGGAGTTGGAAATCGCGAACTCAATGGCCACAGAAGAGCGAGACAACCTTATCCGCATTGTCGAGGACTATTATTTTTTCGAAATTAAAACCATTTGGAGCTCCGCCACATTATAGAGATTGCGCCCGTTATCCCTCCGCAATTAAAATTCACCGTGAGTTTCCCGGTCTTCAACAGTCGCCTAATGGGGCTGTGGGATGTCTTCGTTAACTCAGAGCCCGGAGCTCTCCGCGAATGGCGAGTGACGTCGAGATTCGTCAGATGAAAATCAAACTTCCGTTAAAAGAACTCGGTCTCTCGATAATCCTGTTATAAAATTCGGTTCGGTGCTTTCCACGCCTGGAAAAAAAAATGGAGAGAGCGCCCTTTGCGATGTCCAATGGCACAAATGAAGAGGAACTTCGAGGAATCAATAGGTCGGAAGGCGTCATCTGGCAAAGCAATTCAAGTGATGCAACAATGAATGCGATAGATTTTCCATTATGACATATATTTGGGTTTCATTCATCGCACGAAGCCGAAGGGTTAAAAAAATATATATTCAGTCGACCAAGAACAGTGCGAGCTCGTTCGTTATCCATTCTTGCCTCATTGGGATTCAGCGTATACGTGTAATCTTCACTTTGTCACACACTTGTCACGTCGCTACTTCAAATTCGTGACAGCTCACCCAGAGTGCTGCTCATAGCCACTTTGTCCTAGTGCGCACTGTATCGAATTGAACGATTTTAAGGGAGACTTTGTCTTTGGAGTGCTATATTTCAGGTGTTTACATTTTTTTTTTTTTTAAGGAAACGAGTAAAGCTTTTTGAGTGCGGTTTTTTTTCTTGCTTTTATTCATGATATACAGAACGTTAAAAAAATTTTTTTTGAAAAAAAAAAAAAGCAAAATGGCGGCCGTTGTAGCTCCGCGAAAACAGGTCCTCAAATCGCGGGAGGTAAACGGCTGACATCACTGCCCCCTCTTTGTTGATCTGAAACACAAATTCAAAGCATATTATCAATCTGTGACCCTTTGGTCATGGAATGACGGATGGGTTTTTCGTTTAGTACGAATTTCGGATAATGGCGGCAATTTAAAAAAATCGAATTTTCGCGTTTTTTCGCATAAAAAGATAAATAATAAATGCAAAAATGTATCTATCGAAAAAACGATCCGTCATTCCTTGAAGACATATTTTCCGAGTATGCTCTCCAAATTTCAGGTCGATATGTTAATTACAGCGGTCAGGAGAATGTCAGCCATTTTGAAAAACGTGTTTACGAGAAAAACGCGTTTAAAGCTTTGTAATGTGTTTACACAAATGTGTTTATAATTACCGCTAATCGGCAATGCCTGGTCCATAGAGGTATCCGTCCTCTTCTTCTAGCTGCTCATGTTGAGCCGCTAACATCCGCTCCCGCTGCTCAATCCGGGACAAAGTCTCCCTTAAGTTGCTCTACAGCACCGACGTGACAATCCGTAAAACTGCCGGTTGCTCGGTATTCAGTGCGCAGTTAGGCTCATTGCTTAAGGCGAGAAATCCCTTTAGAATTTTCAAAAAATTGAGTTTTTAATGCATATTTCGAAGGTATGATACCCAAAAAATAAACTGACCAAAGGAAAACTCGAAATATTGAATATTTGCGGAGTTATCGCATATAGTCTAGAGCGCGGAGACAGCATGCGGTCATGTAGCGAGTAAACTTTAAACGCGATTATGTCGAAACTACTTTTTCAAAAACTGCTCGCGTTGTAGCTCAAAAAGTTATCGACCGATTTGGATGAAAATTTGGGAGGTTACTCTCGGTAATATTATCGGAAGGATATACCTAAAGTTTGAAAGGTAGCGTGTAAATAAATAATTTTTTTGGGGTCAAATATGTCGAAAAAATGGTCGAAAATTCGAACTTTGGAGTAAACAGACTCCCAAATTTTCAATTTTGCACTTTTTTATAATTTTTTAGGTACATACTTCCGCTTAATATGTCAGTAAACGAATGACACTTATTGAATATTTGTCAGATCAACAGAAAAAGAGTGACAACTGCAGCACTTTTCGATGTCGCGGAAAACAGGCGTCCGAAGACCCTTAATAACGCCGCCATTTTGTTGGTTAACCCAACAATTTTTTTTTAACTTGACAGTTATATTCAACTCATGTCCAAATTAGAAAATGATCAGATTAATTTATGCCCTCCAAAAAAATTCCCCAAAAATACCTATTTTCACGCTCCTAAAGGGATTTCTCGCGGAGTAAACCTCCTTAACGAGGTTACTCAGCTATCGCGAAATAGCAAGAATTTGCTGAAATTTTTTGAGGATATTTGCAAATAAGTGTTACGACTCCGTGTAAAATTTCAAGTACTTCGTCTGCGTAATTGTTGAGCAATTCATTATTGAAGTGAGGCTCTTATACATGGGCGACATAGCGAAAGCTTCATGAGAACTCTAATACGACTGTCGCAACATCATAAAAATAGTAAGAATTGAATGAAAATAGGCGGAAAAAATTCTTGAGATTTTTATGAATAATTTCAACCAAGAGTACAGCGTTTCTTCTGTCTCGTTATCGAGATATTCGTGAAATAAAACAGAAAATTTCAGCTCATTCGCATAAATCGATAAAGCGCCCTACGGCACGTGGCAACGCTGCTGTCAAGTCGGCCATTTTGAATAGGCGCCAAAATTTGAAACGCACAAACTATTGCTTCCTTGCTATAAATTTCTTACCGCGGTTCCATAAAGAGTATTTCAATATTTTGAATCATTCTTCACAGAAGCTGCAGTACATGTGTTTCGACATAACCTTCAAATCAATTACGCGTGGTCCCTCGACTGCGCATTCATTTTCCGGCTGAACTACTTTTTTCCGCCGCTTCCCAGGTTGTACTTGCTCCAACCGTCGATTGTACTGTTTTTCGGTTTTCATTTTTCCCTTCCATCTTTTCATTTCTAAGCAATCAGTTATATGCATGCCTCGTATTTATTAGCTGAAATTTATTTACTCTACGTAACCGAAAATAAACCTTAAGGCGGTATATACATTAACAACGATCAAAAGATCGATTTTTTTTTAAAGGATCTAACTATATATGTAGAATATTTTCCCAAAGTTTGAAAACCAAATTAGAAAAACCTCAAACGTTACAGCCCGTCACTGCTGTGCCTCACCGCAGGTAGAAGCGAGAGCGCAGAGGGGTAAGCACAGATGGGCAAAAAGTAATTGAATTAACAACTAACAATTACAATTACTACTGCGATTGATAATTGCATTATTCAAGCAATTAGTTACCACACGTACCTTATGCAATTTAATTCGAATTCTATGTAAACTTCGAACGCGTTTTTCTCAAAACTGCATTTTCAAAATTGGCGTGCAGGATTACTCAAAAACTATTGAGCCGATGGAGTTGAAAGTTGATAGAAATACTGACCATATTTGTACCTTCCAATCGAAGAAAATTGTTTTTGAACGTCTAGAAAAAACCTACTTTTTCATCCAATTTTGGCAGAAAGGCCGTAGCCGGGTAAGTAGGGAAAAATTGCTCCCGCATTTTTTCTAGCGCAATTTGGAGTATATTCTGAGGTATAAAAAAAAAGAAATTTTCTGAAAATTTCATGCCCGTCAACGCAATGGTTTTAGAAAAATGAATTTTTTTTTAAATATCAAAAAAACAAAATTCCGGAAACGGTACAGTGGATCGATTTGATTTTTTTTTGGTACTTGTTCCGATCAAATGTATTACGAAATTAAATTATAGACCCGGGAAAAAAGTTCATGCCTGAGTGGATATGTTCATATATGTTTCAGATATTGTCATATATGTTTCAGATATCGTCATATATGATTCAGATATTGTCATATATGTATCATATATATTTATATCTGACATTTTACAGTATCATATATGATTAGGTCTAATCATATTCCACATCACATATGCTTAAAGAAGATCATATCTGATCACATATTCCGGGGAAAATGGTCATATCTGAGCAGATATGCTCATGTAGGTGTTTATCTGCAACATAAATGAATCTGATCTGATCATGCATGGTCAAAGATGAACATACATGTATTTTTATGCGCTCAGGGGTAGCTCTATATCTGGTCAGATATGATCGCGCATAAGTAAATATGTGCAGATATGAATTTGTAGCTGAACATGTCTGCCCATATGTGGTCATGTCTAACCAGATATAGTACAATTCACGACTACATTCGAGCTCACACATGAATAGACTTGAATATATGCGCGCATGCATGAACATATCCAACCAGGTATGGATGAATACGCAACCGAACCCAACTCGTGCATGATCAGGTCTGAAAATATTTGCCCATGTACGATTGTATCTGCCCAGATATGGAATTATACTCGAATTCATCCAATTGGATCTATATCATCATCGCTGAACATGCTTGCCCACGTGTGATCAGATCATATTCATTTATGTTGGAGATAAACACCTACATGAGCATATCTGCTCAGATATGACCATTTTCCCCGGGATATGTGATCAGATATGATCTTCTTTAAGCATATGTGATGTGGAATATGATCAGACCTAATCATATATAATACTGTAAAATGTCAGATATAAATATATCTGATACATATATGACAATATCTGAATCATATATGACAATATCTGAAACATATATGAACATATCCACTCAGGCATGAACTTTTTTCCCGGGTGGTCTGATATCGTCAAATCTAATCATACATGCTCTGATATCGTCAAATCTAATCATGTATGCTCTGATATGGCAATTTTTCTTATGCATGATTAGACAAGATCCAGATACGATCAATCATATCTGGATCATATATAATCCAGATATAATCAGATGTGATTTGGTCTGATAATTTTTTGTCGGGATGATCATACATGCTCAGATATAAGCATACATGATCTGTCATGACACTATATGAACAGATATAGCCAATTCTCTTGTCTGATCATATCTGATTCTACAAATATGCTCAGATATAAGCATACATGATCTGTCATGACACTATATGAACAGATATGACCAAATCTCTTGTCTGATCATATCTGATTCTACAGATATGCTCAGATATAAGCATACATGATCTGTCATGACACTATATGAACAGATATGACCAAATCTCTTGTCTGATCATATCTGATTCTACAGATATGATTCAGATATGTTCAGATATGATCTTTTTTTCCCGGGGAACATCTTGCGAAAGATTAAGGTTTGAAACAAAAATAATGCTCCTTGTTTTATTATTTTTTACTATGATCCACTTGGGGTACAATAGCGAACATTTTTTCATATAATCTTTGGGCACCTTATTAGATTATATCATTTTTTCAAAATGATCGGTTTTGTATGTCACAGTGAAAAAAAAAGAAACACACTTTATGGATATATTTTAGTTATATAGATATGTAACTCAAATATATCAATAAAGTCTGATATGTGACTAAATGATCGGCTTGGTACGCCACAGTGAAAAAAAAGAAACACACTTTATTGATATATTTTAGTTATATAGATCTGTAACTAAAATATATCAATAAAGTCTGTTTCTTTTTTTTTTCACTGTGGCATACCAAACCGATCATTTTGAAAAAATTATATAATCTAATAAGGTGCATAAAGATTATATGAAAAAAATCGTTATTGTACCCCAAGTGGATTATAGTAAAAAAAATAAAAAAAGGGACATTATTTTTTTTAAACCTTAATCTTTCGCAAGATGTTCTATAATTTTATTTCGTAAAACGTTTGATCGTAACAAGTACCAAAAAAAAAAAAAATCGCATCGATCCACTGAAGCGTTTCCGGAATTTTGATTTTTTTTTATAAAAAAAAATTCATTTTTCCAAAACCATTGCGTTGACGGGGAGTTTTTTTTTATGCCTCAGAATACACTCCTGATTTCGCTGGAGAAAATGCGGGGGCAATTTTTCCCTACTTACCCGGCTATGGCCTTTAGCGTAAAATTTAGATTTTTTTGTAAATGCGCTCCATTCTCTTAAATTTGCATTGCCTCCATTTTAATTACTATCATATAGAAACAACTGATGTTCTAACTGAAAAAATGTTGTTTTATTTGCAAATCAAAGTTTACGGGGAAGCTTTGAAGATAAACGAATTTAAAAAATGGCTTTGTATACTTAAATATACTATCAAAATATACCTAGACTTTGATAAATGTAGAATAATTATTCCTCACTTTCGAAAATTCGTCAAATTCGCTATTTTTTTTTCGTCTAAATGTCGAAGCCCGCCTTAAGGTCGAAGTTGAAAAATGGTCGAAAAATCAAAGTATGACACACACATAGTTTGACATTGCCAACCGGAAGAAGAGCGCGACATGAAAAGTTCGATGATGACGGACGTGTTTTTTCTTGACCGTCGCGACTCTTCGACGTTTCAAACATCAAAGGAATCCCTGAAATTCCGTCGTCGAGTTTTCGGCTCGGAATACTATACGGAAAGCTGAGTGGTTTCGGCCGTCAGCGAAATGGACCGAGGAACGACGCGTGCTGTGCAAGCGCCAACGGTAAAAAAAAACAAAAAAGACACTGTAGAGCGAATACGATGGTATGAGAGATGGGTTCTTTTTATTCTGGAACAAAAAGCTCACTCGAGGCATTGTAGAGCTTCGTTGAGTAGGTGTACTCGGTGCTCGTGCTGGGACGACGCCATCTTGAGTCGTGTCGGTACGTCCCTTTAAATACAGTGGGTCAAGTCGCGAAGCAAAATCCTTGATCATACCCAACAAAATCTACGAAAATTCCTCGAAAATTGTGACATCGAACGTCCAATTTATTTATTCAAATTGCTCATCGCCCCATATCGAATAATGCAAAACGCGATGCGGTCGTCCAGCCGACAATAATTCGTCGCGATAGCACATAGAGCTGGGTTGTTTTACTCGTTGCAGGAAAAAACGAACGAAAAAACACGAACGTCAAAATTTCTATAATCGATATATCGAAGCTCGCGTGTATGAACAGCGTGGATGGTTCGAATGTTGAAAAGCTCGCGCGCGACGTATTTCAATTTTACATTTTAACGGGGAGCTCGATTGAGCGCGGCCGCGGCTTCGGTCGAACGAATTCGCGCACCGACGTACCGTCATCAATCTCCCGGGGGTTGTTCGCGGCTGCGAAGTGAGAGAATGCGGAAAACCACGGAAAATCGTTTCGGGCAAATTGGGTGACGGGGCTCTTTCTGCCCGGCTATCCCTATGGATGTGCTTCAGAGCGGTAGGAGTAACGTTTGTCGTCATCGAAGAAGTGACGTTTCTACACTATTGATTTTCTGCACTCGCGTTTAACAGTTATTAAATTTGTACATAGGTGTTTTTCCATCCAGCATGTTTGTTACGTTGCAGAATAACTTCGCAATTATCATAAAAATTATAATAATAATAGTAATTGATGATAATGATGATGATGACGATGATGACGATGATGACGATGATGACGATGATGACGATGATGACGATGATGACGATGATGACGACGATGATGACGATAATGACGATGATGACGATGATGACGATGATGACGATGATGACGATGATGACGATAATGACGATGATGACGATGATGACGATGATGACGATGATGACGATGATGACGATGATGATGACGATGATGACGATGATGACGATGATGATGAAAAGAGTAATCATAATAATAATATCGTGAAAAGTGAGGATAATGATAATACCTATTGCCAATTAATCGGAAGGGCCTTTTTAATCGTATAGACTATTATTTTTTGTAACGAAATGTGCGGGTCATCATGATAAAAGTAACATTTGTCATTATGGAAAAAAATGACGTCTCCACACGATCGATTTACGCCAGTCACGTTCGACAAAAATTTGATTTGTGCATAGACATTTGTTAACCGAGTATATTAGGATATTCAAACAAAATATAAATTGAGTAAAAACGAAGACGTTTATAATAATTATAAATATGTAAAATAATAAAGAATAAGATACTCATAAAAAAATTATAATAATAAAAAATAATCGACTTGAAATAAAAACTCTGAAAAACGGTTTAGATTAAGAGGCTACATCTATCTGAAGGTGCGAAAAAATTGCCAAATTCCGACTTTTTTTCTGGGAAACGGTTGGTGGAAAAGAAACGCATTTTTTTACACACAATGATACGAATAATGAGCGGCTTTAAAAAAAATCACGAAAAATACAGAAAAACATGGCGGTTGGCAGATGACGAAATTTTTTTCGCGACGTTTGGCGATGGACACTCTCCAGCTGAAACGGTCCATCTGAAATCTAAAAACGAAACGGGTTATTTAAGGTAACAATAAATACGAGTCGTTGACGATCATGGATTTTTAAAATCTTTTTTTTAAACAACATGACGACGCATGGAAACTGGGACATACAAAATCTATGAAAGATATCGTCATCTTTACGAAACTATTGAGAAATGACGATCTATTGTTAAAAAGTGAGTTCGTTAACGACCTTTAAATGTTTCTCATCGTATCTCCTGTAAATTTTGAAACAATCCATCATGTTGTTTTCGAGAGACCATGTCCACCGTCTTCAAAAACAGTGATTGGAAATAAACACGTTTAAAAAGCTCTTCTCACTTTAGAAACTAAAAAGAGGCTACTTTCATGAATTTTTTGATAGGTTTATATTATAGATAGTGATATAAAAGCTGTTGCACTTAATAAATACACTTTCGGATTACATTTTTTTTTTAAATATGTTTTCAAGGGAAGGTTTTGCCTTGTTGGGCCAAAAAATGTTCGATTTTTCACCAATTTTTTATGCGAAAAGTAGCAAATATAGACTGTTTATAATTGGTATATTGACTAAGGGGTCTTTATTGAACATGTAAACATTTTTTTAAGTTTGACACAGCATGGTCGTGGGAGTGGGAGGAGCCACGTATGTCAGTGCGCGGCGATGACATTCTTCGCTTGCGGAAGTTCGAAGTCCCGGACAGGTGATCTGTAGCAAAAAAAATCAAACATATTTTTACTTTGTGCAATATTGTGCATAAGTTGACCTAGATTCAAGAAGAAAAATTGAAAAATAAAAATAGTGAGCGATAGGGAGGAAGTTTGTTTTTTTTCCAAAAAAATTCGCAGTTTTTTGCTCACCATTTTTTTATTTTTCAATTTTTCTTCTTGATTCTGGGTCAACTTATACACGATATTGTAGAAAGTAAAAATATGTTTGATTTTGTTGCTTCAGATCACTTGTCCGGGACTTAGGACTTCCGCAAGCGAAGAATGTCATCACCCGGACACCGACATACGTGGCTCCTCCCACTCCCACCACCGTGTTTTGTCAAACTTTCAAAAATATTTTGATGTTCAATAAAGACCGCTTAGTCAATATCCAACATTTCAACATTCTATATTTAATTATTTTCGCAAAAAAAATTGGTGAAAAATCGAACATTTTTTGGCCCAACAAAACAGAACCTCCCCTTAAGTTACTATTTATAGACGAAAATGATAGTTATAAAAATTTCCTAAAAAATTGTAGGTCTGCGCTGTTGAAATCTCGGAAATGAATCATCCGAAACAAAAAATCAAATGGTTTTAGATTCAATATGTTAATGGCTATAGTGCATATCATACGATTTTTTATCTATGCAAAAACAAAAAAAATGGTGGGCATTTTTTGGAAAAAAATGTTCTTTTTCACCGTTTTTGGCAAAGAAGTAAAAATCTACATTTAAAAAATCCTTGACATGCGCCACAGTTATAGTTGTAAAGAATATGTGGTTAATATTTCATAAGGATCGGTTCAGTAGTTTCGAATATTTTATCGACAATTTGTCGAAAAACGTTGTTTCGAAAAAAATGGGTTTAACGTTTGTTTCGGTTACATAAAACATTTAACATTTTTTAAAATGTATTTCGAAAGCGCATGTTTAAGTGTAACAACTTTTATATCAATATCTATAATATGCACCTATCAAAAAATTCATGAAAATAGCCTTTTTTTAGCGTCTAAAGTGAGAAGACCCCTTAAAGTTTGAAGGATGTTGCTACTACCGTTCGCCCGGCTGACTGTCAGAAGCTTTAGCTCATTCAATTTTAGAAATATTTCAATAAAATTTTCACGCAATTTAGCTAAAAGGTGATCCTAGCGAGTAAAGATGTTTTTGGAAACTGCACTTTTTTACCCGTCCAGGTAGACGTAGCCCGCTAAGATCGAGCCCAACCCTCGGGGGTAGGTAAATGTTCCCCAGTGCAAGCTGAGAAAGGGCATTGTCCGAGGCAATAAAATCTATTCTTACAATAATAAAAAAACCAATAGGTATAGGTATAGGAACCAAAACAAACAAAAATAGGTATAGGAAATACCTATAGGTATTTACCTATAGGTAATAAAAATAGGTATAGGAAAAACCAAAAAAATACGTATAGGAACAATAATGTGATTCATTTCTTTGGTCATGCAGGATATGCATTTTATAAAGTGAAGTTTTGTTGCAGGGTCGTAAACTTGTTACTAATTTGATCGTCTCGTAATAATAGACATTTTATCATGATGCTTTCCAAGAAAAAAACCAACCTCAATTTATCACTTCGCCAAAATGAAAAATTGTTATTCCATGAAAATATAGGCTACGTTCGTTATTTTAAAAAAATCGTCCTCGCAGTGGATGACACGGTGGTTCTCATATTAAAAAAGTGCACGCTATAAATTTTCCGGGACGGAGCACCGCGTGTGGACCAAAGTCCAGTCACGGTGGAGATTGCCCTAACTCTCGTATATGCGCAATCGCGAGATTTGCGTCTGTTCAGCGGCGTGAGCGAAAAACTTCGAGAATCCCTTTCCGCGGAGAATTTGTGGAACGTGGATGGCAAATTTCGCGAGTTTTCAGCATACCATACACAGCCATGAATCATTGCGGCTTTCTTCGATGCCAACGACGACCGATACAGCGCCTAACAATACGACGGAATTCTGGAATCCGCGGCATCGCGGTAAACACATAATGCACACAAATTTACGTGCGCATCTACACCCGTGGCTGAATTTCTTCGTAAATTATCGAGGAATTGATCCTACGTATACAAATGTGGAGCAGAAAATTTGGAAAAAAATGAAATTTTTTAACGTTTCGTCGACACGCTTATATTTGACCTCGATTTTGATACACTGGGTTAATTCGACCCGGACAGTACTTCATCCACTTGCCAGGAAGGGGTCTTTTCATTATATACGCTAAAAAGGCGATTTTCACTTTTTTTTGATAGGTTTATAATAATATAAACCTTTTTTAAACCTTTTAGGTTTATAATAATATAAATTTTATATCAATATCTATAAAGATATTGATATAAAAGTTGTTACACTTAATAAATACACTTTCGAAATACAATAAAAAATGTTTATGTCTTTATGTAACCCGAACAAACGTTAAACGCGTTTTTCTCGAAACAACGTAATCCGGCGGCTTGTTGATAAAATCATCGAAACTACTGAATCGATCTTTGTGAAACTTTAACCAAATATTTTTTTAAATCTTGATATTTACTTTTTCTGTTGTTAAAAACGGTGAAAAAACACGTTTTTCTCTTTTTTTCGAAAAATGTCCGCCAATTTGTTATTTTTGCATACATAAAAAATCGTACGATATGCGCTATTAACATACCGAATCTAAAACCATTTGATTTTATTGTTTCGGCTGATCCATCTCCGAGATTTCATCAACAGCGCAGACCTACAATTTTTGACGACATTTTTTTAACTACAACTTTCGTCTATAAATAGTGACTTAAGTAAATACATTTTTTTTTAAAATGTGTTTCGAAATTGTATTTATTAAGTGTAACAACTTTTATATCAATATCTATAATATAAACGTATCAAACAAATTCATGAAAATAGATTTTTTTAGCGTCTAAAGTGAAAAGACCCCTCACAAGCCTTTCATCGGTTTTTATTGAAAAGAATCAGGAATACACTTTGAACATTTCTTAATAAGTCTGCATAATTTAAATTCGGAAAGTATACAATTGAATTGTTGTTCAAAAGTATTGGAAACTTTCAATTTCGGGAAAGTGAACTTTTTATTGCAAATTCGTTCAGGTCAAAATGACTCTGTGTCGACGTAGGATTAAGGGATGATCAAAGCGTGACGAATCGAAAAATAGCTGATTCTTGCGATTTTTTTCGATGGTTGATACCAAAATCACCCAAACGGTTTTTCACATTAGAGATCCACCACCTTAAAGAGGTTGAAACGGTCCAGTTGAGTCAAATTACGGTTTAGGTTTTTTTTTTCAATGAACCTCAAAAATTGCATACGAGGTATGGATTTTATTTTGTAGATGCTAATGATTCATAAAATATTTAATTAAAGAGTAAATTGTGCATTTGGTTGTGCATTTTAATATTTTTATTACGTAAATAAGAAAGACTTTTGTGATATCACCAACTTGAAAAAATATAACATTATCGATGATTGTTATGAAAAAAACTGTGTCAGTGTTTAAATAACTCACAATCAGAATAAAATTTGGAGTTCTTTATATTAATGCCTATTTATATTTACGTCACGAGGTTATTTAAAATTATCATAAATTAATATTGAGTGTTGCCGAAATACGGCAATTTCGTGAACATTGAGGTTGGCAGCAATGCTCTTCATTCGCCACCCAACATATTTCATCTTTTATTAAACCTTGATAGTTCAATTTTGAATATATATGGCAAAATGAGTTTTTTCCCACATGTTTACAAAGTTTTACTTTGCGTTAATCCGTTGTTGGAAATAGTTTATATCTTGGTGCTAAGTAGGCAAAAAAATTTCATCGCGCGTAGTATAAACGTCTTACCCATCTAACTGCACGTAAAATTACATATTTTAAAATTCTTTGATGTCTGTTATTTTGTGGTGAAATCTTGTTTTCAATTAAGAAAGGCTCAGTATAGTCTAGACAAAAAAAATATATATAGGTATATATATCTATATTTTTTGAATCTTGGATTGTGGCTAACGCTCCAACCTAATTAATCTATTTTTAAAAAATGAGGAAATAAAAATAATAGAAAAGAAATTTCAATTCAAATTCAAGGCTATTTTGAATTTCAATTCCGAGTATTTTCCTACAAGTACGGCACTGCGTTGTTAATAACTTTCAGCGGTTATCGACATCTTGATATTCGCTCCTCTCGTGTGAATGATTGATGATTCGATATTAAGACTTACAAAGACAAAGATTACGAAGAAGTCTCAAAACTCGTGACACTTTCGAGATTGGTCAAGATTGAATTGAATGGATAGATAAGAAATGTCGGAAATGTCACTTTAGATAAGTGACATTTCCGAAAAATGAGCCTTACATTTGCTTTGCTATTTTCTCGCTTGTGGGTTATCCATGATGCTATTCAGTCGGGGGAAGCTGAAATTCACCCCCCCCCCCCCATAAAAAGTAATGGGGTTTTGAAGTTCGCTGAAACACGTGATAAAATAGGGCATTTTTGAACATTTCATCGCCTATATTAGGGGTGGAGGGTAGGAGGATTCATAAAAGAAGCCTTCATGAATACAAACAAACCCAACCAACCCAAGCCCCTCCGACTTGAAGGTTTTAATACAGGAGTTTTTGAAAATTTCAATATAATTTTTAACGATATTTTGCTCGTAAAAAAATCGTTAATGAAAAATGTCAGCTTCCCCCGACTGAATATCATCCCAAACCCAAACATACTCAACCCCCTCCGGCGTGAGGGTTTTAAAAGAGGAGTTTTTGAAAAATTCGATATGATTTTTAACGATTTGATGCTCGTAAAAATTTCTTAATGTCAAATTTCAGCTTCCCCCGACTAAATATCATCCCAAACTCAAAAATATTAAACCCCCTCCGGCGTGAGGGTTTTAATACAGGAGTTTTTGAAAAATTCGAAATTATTTTGTAACGATTTTTTGCTTGTAAAAAATTTGTTAATGGAGAATTTTAGCTTCCCCCGACTGAATATCATCCCAAACCCAAACAAACCCAACCCCCTCCGGCGTGAGGGTTTTTATACAGGAGTTTTTGAAAAATTCGCTATAATTTTTAACGATTTTTTGCTTGTAAAAATTTGTGAATGCAAAATGTCAGCTTCCCCCGACTCAATATCATAATTTATAACCTAAAGAAAAAAATTATGCTCATTTCGATCAATTCGGAATTATTTTCAACTATATTTTGCTTGTAAAACATTTGTTAATGAATAATTTCAGCTTCCCCGACTGAACAACATCATGTATAAACCAAAGAAAAAATTTACCCTCACTTTTCGTAAAAGTCACTTATCTGAAGAATTACCAATTGAATCAAGCTAATCGAGATGAGAGAGCAAATTGATATTATTCTAAGCACTCATTGTCAGCCAATTAGATAACGTTTAGATCGTTAGATAACGACCGTAGAATGTCGCCGTACGTTATAATTTCTTCTAAACGATACTATTATGAACTGGGACAAAAGGTTCTATGTGTATAATTTTACAACTGGTAATAGTTAATAAAATCAACTTGTGCAGTCTTCGTTGAAAGATATTTTTTACGGTTAGCTTCTTAACTAGTGTTTGCGGACGTTTCACCAATTGGTAATCGTATACGGTAGATATTTACCGCCCGACTATTCTTAGCTTTTCTCTGGCTAAGCACGCCTCGAGTGTGCATCCGCGACGCGCCACATTTGATGAAATTGCACTCAACAGGATTACCCATGTGGGCGCGATAAATTACAGACTTGAATTTCCTTAAACTTCCTGTAGCTTATTCTCGAGCACGGAATTACAAGCGGGGTTGAATTTAGCGCTGCGGTCGTAAAAACGGCAATGCAAATCGAACAACGTATTCGTTTACAATGCGGAAAAGAGCGACGTCTCTACCAAAGATGAGTAATCCACGATGCCGAAAATATCTCAATGACGAATGCAAGATTCGAGCTTCGATTTAATAATCAAACATTGATCGATGCGATGACACGATGTTAATGTAGATTAATAATCTCGTTGAAAATATGTTTGTTTCTTCGGATACACACGGCAAATTCATGTGTGTTATTTTTTACAAGTATGGTGTGTAATTGTAGGAATTAATACGTGGAAATGCTATATGTAACTTAAGGGGGGTAAACAATCATATTTATGATTTTGTTTTAAATGAATGACTCTTTCACCATTCTTGAGACTTAGGGTATGTCTTATCACTACTTTTGGCTGTTCCATGGTATTTTTTTTTATTGATCTTTAAAAACGGCGACGGTATGGCACGGTCTTCTAAACGGGTTGCGGCGGATGTTGTCAGATGGCGTGACACGTAGCGTGGGCGGGATTAATTTGAAAAAAAAAAACCAATGAAGAGTTTTCTTTTATTAACGCTCATATGGTATAGTCGTGCTGTCGCCGGAAAACCCCGTAATCGGAAAAAAATTAGAAGAAGGCCAGTTTTTTGAGAGGCGATTCTGTAGGCGCAGCGGGTGCTAGATCAAAGTTTGCCTAAAAATCGGGGTGCAGGGTTTTTTTAGGGGATGAAGGGGGATGGGTGCGGAATGATGTCAAACTAAAATCTCTACGAGGAGGGCGCCGTGAGACAAAATATTCGGCAGAATCCGGGCTCTGGGGGTGAAGTGGGGTGAAATTTTGAAAAATCAGTTTCAATTCAACAACTTTTTAGGAAAAATTCGTACACTTTTTGTTAAAATGGGAACGTTGTAGCCCTTGAAAAGATGCGTCGATCGAGTTTTTGATCGTCACTCTCCGATAAAATCTTCGCCCACAAAAAAATTGTTCAAATTGAACAAAAAAATGGTTTATTGATTAACTCAAAAACAATCGACTTTTTGAGTATGGTTTAAATGTACGAAATGTAGAGAATAATTTTCTCTATATTTTCGTTTCTATAGACCACCCTTGAATTTTGACTTTCTAAGCCCTCTCGGGGATTGAAAATAGAAAATGAAATTCTGGGAAAACTATTGACCGCACGAATTCGCCACCGTGGAACAATTTGTAGCTTTGACCCTTAGCTACATTTTTGTCCACAGCGCCAAACTCGTATCTCTGTGTTTTCATTGAATAGTTTTCCTAGAACTTCAATTTAAATTTTCAACCCTCGAGAGGGGTTGGAGAAAGCAACATTCAAGGGTGGTCCATGAAAACGAAAACATAGAGAAAATTATTCTCTACATATCGTACATTTGAACTATCCCCGAAGAATCGATTGTTTTTGAGTTATTGAATAAACAATTTTTTTATTTATATTTCAATCTTTTTTTTTGCGGTGAAGATATTATTGTAGAGCGATCTACTATTGTAGATCAAAAACGCGTTGATCAAACACTCGATCAACGCGTTTTTTCAAGGGCTACGATGTTCCCATTCAAACAAAAATTGCATGATTTTTTCCTAAAGAGTTATCGAATTAAAACTGATTTTTCAAAATTTCATCCCACTTTTTCACCCCCAAAATGAACTTCCACGACTTCGACTCTGTGGACAAAAATAAAGCCCGGGTTTTTCTGAACATTTTGTCTCCCGGCGGCAACCTCGGGGGGTTGCAGTTTGGCATTAAACTACCCCCATCCCCCTAAAAAAAACCTACACCCAGATTTTTGGCAAACTTGGATTTAGCACGTGCAGCACTTACAAAATCACCTGTCGAAAAACTAGCCTTCTTCTAATTTTTTCCGATTCCAATATACAGCACGACTGTACTCATACGCAGAATATGAATAAAAAAGAGTGAGAAATGTTGAAAATTGATGAAATGGTACCGTTTCGAACAAAAACACTGAATATTCCGAAAAAGTGGCTACCCTTTGCAATGAAAAAACACTTTATTTAAATTTCCAAACCAATTTAAAATCACGTTTAATACAATAAGGTTAGAAAGGTTTATACCGAATTTCATCAAGTTCGGTCGGTTAGTTTTTCCGTTATACGTCACGCCAGTTTTGAAAATGCACTTTAGAAAACCGTGCCCTACCTCCGCCATTTTTGAAGATTCCTAAAGAAAAACCATGTAACAGCAAAAAATAGTAATAATACATACCCTAAGTCTCAAAAATGGAGAAGAAATCTTTCCTTTGAAAAAAAATCATGAAAATCAGCCATTTTTGTCTTCCCTAAAAGTCTCTCCTTTTAGACCAACACGATTATGTGTGCTACAAAACATTTCAACACTTTTATTTTTTTCAGACACCTGAACCCCAATAAATTTTAATATTTTATACAAGTCTTATTCAAAATATGCAACACGTGTAATTGCAGACATTGACACGTTCAGGTATCAAATGTGTCTTGAACGATGCATTTATGTGCTTACAGTACCTCAAAGTGTGGCATTTCTTTAGATTGATTAAAAAAAAAAACAAAAAAATATTTTTAACATCCATTTTCTACAGTCTCTTCATTAGTGTTTCAAGAACTTACGTGTCTCATCTCCAATGTATATGGAGATGAGAACGATAACGTTATCGTCGAAAGACAAAAAAAAACACCCCAATTTTCGAGGGTGCGTTTCAACCCTTAAAAATCGGGCTCTGCAGATATGAAAAAATACGAGTCGCCTATTTTTACCCATTCTACAAGCTTGCCAAATTTAATCGAAATCGGAGAGATCGATCTCGCAACTTTTCCTTGTGAGAAGATTTCAAATAAAAGCAATCACTTCCATCTAATTATACATCGATTATATATGAAAACATACTTTTGTTACAATTAGTTTTATCGAGTTTCCGGAAATAAGAAGTACAAAATAGGCCCAACCGAAATATTGGCCAGCTGTGATTCGCCTTAAGGGAGACTTTGTCCTTGGAGTGCCATATTTCAGGTGTTTACATTTTATTTTTTTTTAAAGGAAACGAGTAAAGCTTTTTGAGTGCGGTTTTTTTCTTGCTTTTATTTATGATATACAGAACGTTAAAAAAAAATGTTCTTGAAAAAAAAAAACCAAAATGGCGGCCGTTGCAGCTCCGTGAAAACAGGTCCTCAAATCGCGGGAGGTAAACGGCTGACATCACTCTTTGTTGATCTGAAACACAAATTCAAAGCATATTATCAATCTGTGACCCTTTGGTCATGGAATGACGGATGGGTTTTTCGTTTAGTACAAATTTCGGAAAAAGGCGGCAATTTAAAAAAAATCGAATTTTCGCGTTTTTTTTCGCAAAAAAGATAAATAATAAATGCAAAAATGTATCTATCGAAAAAACGATCCGTCATTCCGTGAAGACATATTTTCTGAGTATGCTCTCCAAATTTCAGGTCGATATGTTAATTACAGCGGTCAGGAGAATGTCAGCCATTTTTAAAAATGTGTTTTCGAGAAAAACGCGTTTAAAGTTTTGTAATGTGTTTACACAAATGTGTTTATAATTACCGCTAATCGGCAATGCCTGGTCCATAGAGGCATCCCTCCTCTTCTTCTAGCTGCTCATGTTGAGCCGCTTGAATTTTATGAAAATTTCAAGGACAAAGTCTCCCTTAAAGGGTAATCCTGGCTAAACTAGTTTGAACTGTTTACACTAAATGTACGATTTCGTTGCCGATACCCATCAGCATTTCCGTACCCGCATCATGTCCGCATGATTTATCTCGTGGGTTTTAATATCGTTCGAAGCAAGCGCAATAGCCGGAGCCTCCATACAAGAAACTCTCTCGATGGTAAATACAAAGAGTCTTTTTTTTCACAGCGAAAAGACGTTCGCGAGGTAAGATTGTGAGAAATCACGTTCCTTTGCTTTTTCCTCGTTTTACTCGCAAGTACGTTCACTCGAGAATACATCGAGCGAATTCGCGGTTGCCTTGTATTCAAATTTATTGCTGTTGCGGATATCGATGGTCCAGGCCCGAGAGATTTCAGAATCGCCCGAAGACTTCGATATCCTGCTAGACCGCCGCGGGAAATTACCCCGCCCCGGTTGAGCAGCCATCAGACCTAAAGCTGTCCCCTTGCGAATCTTTCATTTTCTTATTCTCTTTTCTTCGTTTCCATTATGTCGTCATGTTTTGCCGCGAGTCTTTTCAATCGCGGTGTTTGGGCTTTTTTCTCGCTCGCTCGTGAAGACCACTCAAAGCTCTTCACGGTACACTGTGACTCTGTTTGTTTTCACATTTCGCTTCCGTCCGAGGTTCTTCTATCCGCGACTTTATTACGATCCTGGAAAATGTTCTGCTCTGATAGAATCCTCCATTTTCGACGATTTCCGGTTTCTCTTGGTCATCGATCCCCCTTCACTGTTTGTACTTGTCAAACGAGCTTTTGCCCGCTTCCGTATATTCACCGTAGGCGAAAAAAGGCGCCGGCCATCATTGAATTACTCATTATTGTAGTGGGCGCGGTCACCCATCCATGTATCGGCTCAGGCCAGAAACTGCCGGATATGGAAGATCGCCAAAGCTGCTTTGCACGTCGTTGGCAGGGTCTTTGGGGATTGCTCCTCCAACTGGACCTCTTGCTTTTGTTGCGCATTTGTTAAACGGACTACATCTAGCGGAAAGGAAGGATATTTGGAATACTGCTGGTAATTTGGAATGGTAAAGGCAACGCAAAGCTCAGGGCAGATGGCGCCACCAGAGCACGTCCCAATCATCTCAAACTCACTTCACGTCCCCAAAAGTTAATGATTATACATATTTTCTGAAAATATAATTTTTCTTACATTGAACTTTTTTATTTTCCGTTAGTCCGAAATTTTCTTGTGTTTGGGCTTTGTCTTGTGTCCACGTCGTTGTTTGTACCATATATCTGTGAAAGACATTGAGGTTATTAGAGTTTATTTGTTGTTGTGTTCAGAGAAGAGAGACATATCTGCATTCTCTGTTGTGTGCAATGAGTACTCAAAATAATATTGCTCACTCAAGAGTCGAACAATTGAAATCCTATCTCAGAAGCAGAGAGGCTAAGATGACAGGGGAAAAAAGGACAAAGTTATTTCCCACGGTTTGCGCCTGGCGTCATCCTTAGGGAAAAAAATGTGTTCCTTCAGCAGTACATCCTACGCACAACACTGAACCACTTAAAAAAAACAGCTATCTGCCTGTAAATAATTAGAGAAATCATAACTAAACAAATATGTTTGACCGTCTGGTTGAAAACAAACGCTCAGACACCACTCGCTCGGGACGTGCTATGCTAGCGCCGCCAGTGACGAAAAGTGGCAGTTATCCTTCCCACAGCAGGGTTTCACGGAAGCTTGTAGCGCCATCTCGGTTTTATAGCCGTAAAATGTTAAAAGAAGGCGTCACTTGTCGATATGTTCACACGGTTCGTCCGCGACTTTGCTAAGATGGCGACCAGAGCTCGAATTGTGCAGGACTGTTTTTGAAAACTTTTGAGTTTAATGAGTTCAAATCGCTAATTTCCATATGATTATGTTGTTTAGCTTAAAGTTTACTGTAAAATAGACCATAAGCTTGGTATATCGCTTTCATTTTAAAGATTTGTATATTTATAAACAAAGCAAAATAGAGGTTATGTCCGACCACGTCTTGTTGCTAATTTGGAATACCCGATCTGATGGTAATTTGGAGTACTCCAAATGACCATCAGTTTTGTAACTAGATGTAGGTGTAACTAGATGCAGGTCTATATCACTAATATATAAAAGGGAAAGTCTGTCTGTTGGTATGTCCGAAGCCAAGAATAAAGAAAGGCAGAAAAAGTCCGATCAGAAAACCTTAAGAAGACAGGCGAACCAAAACACTAAAAGTAATTGAAAAAAAAAATTAAAGTTTTTTTAAAACTAAATAATTGAAAGCGACGATGATGACACTAAAAGTTTGGAATCTTCGAACTCGTATACCAGTCATAAGTCAAATACGTTAGGAGGACTAGAAGCAGCTGATGCAGAGTGTATTTTCTGTAAAGCGAAGTATAGTAAATACAGGAGGGGGGAATAATGGGTTTTATGTGTGAGATTTCGGTGCACGGTGAATGTGCCGGCTGTGAAGGTGGATCCTATGTTTGCGATTTTTGCAAATAACCCATTTATTTAATTGTTAAAACTGATTAAAGACTGATTTGAAACTGATTAAAGCTGATTATAGAAATAATCATAAGTCTTACATTTTCTTCTAAAATAATGGCCTAATAACAATAGCCTACATAATTAAGTTAAGCATGGTAAATCTATTTTGGAATACTACTATTGTACCTGGAATATTCCTATTACACCTGCACCTCATCTCGAAAACGGAATTGTGCAATTTTGCGCTCGACCTAAAATTGTACCCAGTAGCGATATTTAATTAGTTTTGATAGCTTGCAGATTCATAGTATGCGAATATTACTTCAATTTCATGAAGGTTTTATTTCTTTGCACCTTACAGAAAAAAAGTCACAAGCCTAAAACGATATGGTATTCCAAATTACCTTTCTTTCCTCTACCTAGGTGGGTAAAAAAATTGCATAAAAAAATATATTTTTATTCGACAGTATCACCTTTTAGCTATGTTCCATGAAAATTTAATTGGAATATTCCTAAAATTGAATGATCTACAGCTTCTAACAGTTGGCCAGGCGAGCCGTAGAAGCACCATACTTCAAACTTAAAACGCGTTTTTTTTTTCGAAACACTACTTTCAAAGTCGGTGGACATGATATCTCGAGAACCACTCGATGTATTGTTTCGAAATTTACAGGAGATATGATGAGAAACATTTAAAGGTCGTTGACGACCTTACTTTTTGAAATCGATCTTCGTTTTTTAATAGTTACGTAAAAATGACGACTTTTTAAATAGTTTTTGTACATTCGACTTTCAATTCATCGCCACTTTGTCAAAAAAAATAATTTTAGAAGTCATTGATCGTCATCGACTCGTATTTATTATTATCTTGAATAATCCGTTTGGTTTTTAGCTTTCGGATAGACCGTTTTATCTGGAGCGTGTCCACCGCCAAACATCGCCAAAAAAATATCATCATCTGCCGGCAGCCATGTTTTTGTTGTTTTTTCTGAATTTTTGGTGATTGTTTAAGACCCTCAATAAATGCGTATCTTTTTCACCAACCGTTTCCCACAAAAAAATCGGAAAATGGCCAATTTTATCAGATCCCTAGGTAGAGCAGCCCCTTAAAAAAATCAATATCCGAACGGACCGTAACACATTGATATCCAATTGTCTCGGGTAAATATCGATTGGGTAATTTATCATTTGGAAATTCACGATGGTCGCTCGACAGCGAACATTTCGCACGGCTATTCTGTGTGCGTTTATCCGCCACAAGAGAAGCGAAATTCCCAAGCGGTTTGATGAATTTACAAATTCACCGCAAAGTTTGCGCCGCATGTATTATCTGCCTCTTTTTTCGTCGCTACTGCGACAAAGCTCTGCCGATTCATGAATACGACAATTCGGAGCTTGCACTTTTTCTCGTCCCTGTCTGGCCGATCTCGTGTACAGCACGGAATTTGCCCGTTTGTACCAGAGTCAAAGGAAGACGGAACGAGTGCGACGTGGTCAGTGGCGAAATGCGCGCTCGAACTACACCGTTGTGTTTAAAACTTGTGCAAAGGCTTTAAAAGCTCAACGTTTAATCATGCAGGAGGCTCGGATCGTTGCGCCGGTACGACGGGCTCATGGATCGAGCAAGTTTAATTAAATTAATTCCAGACTCGCGCGAATTTGGGGACGACGACGTGGATACACTTTTGGTACAATGGCTCCGAACCGGAACTGTTGCCTCATCTCATCGCGGTCAGCAGAAGTACATTTTAGTTTCGCCATTTAGCGCTGGCGTTGTTTGCTTCGCCTGCTCTCTCTCTCTCTCCCTCCCTCTCTCTCTCTCTCTCTCCCTCCCTCTCTCTCTCTCTCTCTCTCCCTCCCTCTCTCTCTCCCTCCCTCTCTCTCTCCCTCCCTCTCTCTCTCTCTCCCTCCCTCTCCCTCCCTCTCTTTCTCCCTCCCTCCCTCTCCCTCCCTCCCTCTCTCTCTCTCACTCTTTCTCTCCCCCTCCCCCCTCCTTGCACTTACACCCACCCGTTTTCGTGCACACGGTTTCCAAAGTATACGGGGGCGGTTGTTCTCCATCCAATTAACCCGAATAGTGGACAGTGCGCGACACGACAAAGTTCGCCGAGTTAGGGATATCCCTGCTTGGACACAGTGACTGCGGAGCCAGCAGTGGGATCGAGAAAACTTTGCCGGCCATTCCGGTTCTCCGATGTAGTCTCTTTTGACGGAAAAGTCTCTGAAGTAATTGATTCGTCGAGCAGATCACGCGCGATTACCATTCCACACGATTGTTCCCCCAAAGTCATCGCAATGAATATGCGTTTGCTCACTTCACCCCGAGGATCGTTTCGGCCAGTATACGTAATCGAGAAACGTCAAGCTTCAAGAAAATTTGGCTTTTGCAAACGAGATACCTCGTCACGCTCGGTGAGGTCGAGCTTCACCGAGTTTGACAATTCGGTAATTCTACGCGCGTCTGTCGGTAGAATTTCCAGGCAAATCCACTTTGGTAGACATGCCCTTAATGCCCCGAGGCGGATCCATGAGGATTCACTCGCTCACGCGACTCACGGATATTCCAACGGAAAGGAAAGAAATCTTTGAAGATTTTTGTTTCAACGAGAGACAGAGTCCCAGTAGCGGAATGCGATTTTACATCTTTTGATTAATTTCGTTGATTCTTGCTGCGCAAGCTATTGTATTGGAGAGGTCATAACGAAAGTTGGGTTTTTGACGCTTCGTCTAGCAATTGCCAATTGTTTCGCACTGCTCACAGTTGTTCTTTTCCGAAGATTCTTCGACGGAAAAGCAAACATAAATTAGTTATGAACTGAAGTTGGATGTGTCGGCTTATGCGAGCAGAAGCGATGAAAGCGGGAAAAAAATCAAATTTCTAAAGCAAACTCGCAGCTCGGGTAAGTGATGTTCGCCCTACAAATATCCTGGCGGGCTCATAATCACCGGATATTATAATCGGGGGCGTGATTCCAAAGAAAGGAGAGTCGAAGGGTATAAAAGGGAGCTGCAAAGGGTGGCTGGCTGATTGTTCCGGAACGGGCGCGCCGAAATCTCGATTCCGCTCGTAAATTCAACTATCCTTTTTCTTCGGTCTCCGTCGTCCCCGCTGAAGAACCCCAGTTGAAGATGAACCACTTCCTGCAAACGTGGAATTTTTGACGAATTTTTTCGAGCAAGTATGCTTGCTCGAAACAGAAATAAACGACAAGCTGCAATATTGCACAGATATTTGAGCAATGTTTACCTATAACGAGTTACCTTTCTCCATCAGTACTAGAATTGGATTATCGTTGAAGGGGGTATCCCTCTCTGGAAGCCCAATTTGAAGGGTCAGAATGATGCATTTTTTTCCAGTAACACATTGGTTGGAATAAGTTATTTTTTTCCCCAGCATGTTGTACACATGGTTGTGGTTACAGTGTAATTTTTTCGGACGAAAATCTTTTAAAGTGTTCGTGGTGGTGCAGTTGGCGTTGAAGTCCTCCAGCGGTGAGACCCGAAACGGCGGAATCTCTACCAGCCTCAAATGTAATCTGAAACGAAAACAAACAATGCTTTCTTCAAATATATCCAACTGGCTATGGATTCACGATCCACTTTTCGAAATTTCGAAAAATACGAAAAATGACAGCTTCTCCAAAGAAAACCTCATTTTTCTCTTGAAAAACAGCATGCTGAAGTCATTGTTATCAACAAATGGTTCATCCATTAAAAAATGCGATCGTGAACCGAAAATGACTACTGTTTGAACGCTAACTGTGCAAATGCAAGTCAATAGTGTGAAAGCTACTCAAGATATCAATCCCGCCGTGTCAAGATGTGTAGTTTCGAGATAATCGCGTTCAAAGTTTTGGTACATATTTTACACGATCTTGTGAAATATTGTCGTATTACCGCTAGTCAGCGATTCCGGCCCCACATAAGTGTCCTTCCTCATCATCGAGATCGAACGCTATTGTATTTCAACCCCACCCTGGGGGTCAATAAAATACACGGTTCGTTTGTTTATAACTGCCTCAGATAATGTAAATACTCAGCTAAAATAGTCGTAACGTCGTCAATTTTTAGAATTTCAGGATTCCGCTGGTCTTCAAATATTCTCGAAAGTTCACACTATAACAATATGCAAAAAAACGATTTTTTTGAAGTTTCCAGAGAGGGACACTTCCTTAAATGAACTTTAATCGTACACGTTCCGATAAGTATGACTTTTGATTGCGTACATTATTGAAACGAATAACCGAAGTAAACTCCATTTTACGCGGCGTAGCTCGAAGATCTAAAATCCCTCGATTCCAAAGTCACATCAGTGGATAAAACGGGCAAGGAGTTTTGTCGATACCGAGCAAGAATCTTTCGAAAAATTGTGTGATTCTCAAGAATGGGGAGCGAGGGATGCCGAGCATCCGATTTTCTCGCACCTTCCATTCAACCGTTCTCCACCTTTCGAATCCTATACCGCGTGTCCTTTCATGGTGGCCATAGCCTCGGATGCAGGTGTCCGTTATGAGATGGCGCTTCGACCATGGTTGCGATATTGCTCGAGGATTATGTGAGGACTTTGAGGAAAGCGAGACTCGAAGGATACGGGTATGTATTATCGATCTTTGTCAATATGAGAAAGGCTCCGAAGGCGATGATGCCGCTGCTTCTGCCTGACTGCGATAGGGGACGATAGATACGATGAAAGAGACCGGGGATGTTGTACGCGACGATAGCTCTACCTCCCTCGAACCCTCCCCTTACGAGGCGTTTCTTCTCGTCCCATCTACCAGCCACCCATATACCTTCGGCAGTTTATTAGATCCGACCTGTAACCATTTCTACCTTCTCGCAATCTCCGCTGAAACATCCATGCGGGATCTCGCAACCTACCAATCCTGATCTTTCCATACGCACACACCTATACCCCAATAGATCGAGGCTTTTCTTCAAAAATCGCAGGATACCTCGAACTATTTTTTTTTTCCTCGGGTAAAACGCAACCCGTCTTCCATGGTGCGTTTTACGACGGAAATCTCTCGCGCGTTATTACACTGCGTATGAAAAATCAAATGAACACTCGGGACGAACAAAAGGAATAGGGTTAGGCGTCGAGCGCTGCATAGCACCAGTGCCCGATTAGGCCTGGAGATCATGCCCGAAAAGGCCAACTCAATTTGTACAAGTATGGCGACCCTTGAGGGGTCGAGTTACATAATTAAGGGGTCTTCTCACTTTAGACACTAAAAAAGGCTATTTTCATGAATTTTTTGATAGGTTCATATTATAGATATTGATATAAAAGTTGTTACACTTGATAAATACACTTTAGAAATACATTAAAATTTTTTTTAAATGTATTTATGTAACCCAAACAAACTTTAAACGCGTTTTTCTCGAAACAACGTTTTTCGACGGCTTGTTGATCAAATCTTCGAAACTACTGAACCGATACTTATGAAATTTTAACCACATATTCTTTACAACTATAGATATATCACATGTCAAGGATTTTTTTTAAAATTTTGATATTTACTATTTTTGGTAAAACTATAGAATCACGGCTGCAGCCCAAAATCGGTCCAAAATTTGTTTGGGGTATTGTTATGGATAAAAAACGATGTTACATGTTGAATTATTGTACGGGAAGCCCTTATATTAATAAAAAAACGTTAAAACGTGTCCATTTTGATCGATATTTCCATTGATATATTATTTTTTTTATTGTCATTGATATATCAATATTTCGAAGTTTGTTCAAACTATACTTACCTTTTCACCCTGTTTACCTTATCTTGTTTATGTTTCATCAATTCAATTTGCTTCGTGCGAGTATATATATATATATATATATGTACACGTGCGCGTGTGTGTGGGTGTGTGCGTATGTGAGTGTGTGTCCATAATGCGCTATTATGTCCCTCGTTTCCGCAAACTTCAAAATTCCATAATTTATGGAACTAATAAAAAAATGTCGGCCTCCCCCAACTGAATATCAATAGTGATGACATTATGGAGGCGTTCATGGCAAAAAAAATTGTTATTGAAATAGGTCTGGAGCCGTGATTCTATTTTTTACTCTATTTTTTTAGCGAAAAATGGTGAAAAAAACACGTTTTTTTGTTTTTTTCGAAAAATGTTCGTCATTTTGTTATTTTTGCATATATCAAAAATCATATATACAATTTTTTTAGGACATTTTTTAACTACCGTTTTCGTCAATAAATAGTGACTTAAATAAATACATTTCAAAAAATGTATTTATTAAGTGTAACAACTTTAATATCAATATCTATAATATAAACCTATCAAAAAATGATGAAAATAGCATAAACACCACCAATACTAATTCATACCTTTCGACTATTCTTTTGAAATTCCCTCACAATATGCGTGCGCTGCCAATTTGTTCATTTTGCCTCCTTGTTATACGCGACAAACACAAACACAATGCTAATCGTTTTTGTCTACAAGGGGCGTTTTCAAACGACCGAACTTGTCACGATTTAGGCAAATCCATCCGACGCTTTTTCCAAGACCAAATTAAATTTCCAAAGATGAATCACTGCAAGACTTATTTATATTTGTCGGGAGGGCGTGTGAGGAGTATCAAGGCTATAATACATTTCTCATTTTACCCAAGTCTCTGGCATCCCGTGAGCTGGATGTGCAGCCGAACGAATTACCGAAATTTATTTAACGCTCGTAGAGCTTCGCCGTTGCTTGGGTATGCCCAATTTTCGGGAGGGTCTCGTCGTTGACCGTGGGTTATTACGAAATCTGACTTTAATTAAAGTCCGCTCCGTCCGAATTGGCCTCTCCAACTGGCACGGATACGCATGGTCGCAAGAGACAAGGGGGAAAATATTCTCGCGCTAGCTGCCGGTAACGTTGGCTTCCCGGCCCCGGCATTTGCATGCATAGTGGACACTCGACTTGCTGGATCTCTGGCCGATCTGCCTTTTCCGAGCTCTCCGTGATATCTTCGAAGCCAGCACCCGAGCTTTTCTTTATTCCAACAAGGCAGTAAGGATGCGAATGCACCGCTCTCTCCGGTCGCCGGTTTTGGAGGAGGACCTAATCGCGTTGTACGCGCGCCACAAAAAATTCACTTTGAGCAATAGAGATCTATAGGATTTTTGACAGTATGCGTTGATTGGATTTCTTTTGAGGTAATATTATTCAAACGGAAAGAAACTGCCTTGGTTAAGCACGGCTTATCGAGAGGAATCAAGGAGTTATACCTAATTGACAAAGTCGAGAAATCTTTTTTTTTTTTAATTAATATACACTTCGCACAAAAATTTAGGGAGCAAGAAAAAAATCCAAATTTTTCGGGGATTTTCAACAGGCTGTAACTCATACAAAAATGGTCGTACAGCAAAAATAAAAAAAGCAAATTGTAGCTCTAAGTGTCTAGTTTTCGGATCTGAGTTTGAAAATTTTTTTTTGAAATTTTTTTTCGAATAATCATAAGAAAACCACCGAAAAAAAAATGTTCGAAATTTTTTTGGTTCTTTTTTTTAATCTACGGACGTGGAATTTTTTTTTTCGACTTAACCTCTATATGGACCGGATAGCTTGTTTATTCAGCTTTAATTTGGTTTTTTTAAAATCTCGATACGAGCGTTTCTCGCTGAGATATCGGTGTTTGAATGGAAAAAGATCATTTTGTCTTTGATTACCAATATCTCAGCAACCAATGATCGCACAGAAATGTTGAGGTTGGTTTCAAAAACTTGAATAAATTCTCTACAAGGATTGGCAATTGAATTTTGAAAAAAAAAAATTTTTTCAATCATTACATGAATTTGAAAAAGCGACCAAAAAAGGGCTTTTTGTGGTTTTTTGGAAAATCAAGCGCCCAATCAAAAATATTGCGGAAACCACTAATGTTAAGTATGCCTTTTACTGTTCAATATACCCACAAAAACCTTACGAAGTTTCAATTTAATCCAGCCAACCGTTTTTTTTTCCCACTTGATCGAATTTTTGATAAAATTAAAGGAGCAAGAATTTCGCTCTGAAAATGTCACAATTTTTATCAAAAATGAAAAAAAAAAAAAATTCATTTTTCTCTCAATTCTGTATTAGTGACTTGGAAAATTTAAGAAAAAAAAAAAATCGAAAATTTTTGAAAAAAAAACGCCTTGGGGGTCAACTTTTAATTTATTCAATTAATTTGTGACTAGGAAAATTAAAGTGCGGAAGAGGAAAATCGGTGAGAAAGTGAGTCGCTACATTTCTTTAATAAATTAAAGAGCCAATTGAAAAAAAAAAATTAAAAAAAAAATTTTTTTTCAACAATTTTGGAATTTTTTTTTTTCAAAAATTTTCGATTTTTTTTTTCTTAAATTTTCCAAGTCACTAATACAGAATTGAGAGAAAAATGAAATTTTTTTTTTTTTTTTCATTTTTGATAAAAATTATGACATTTTCAGAGCGAAATTCTTGCTCCTTTAATTTTTTCAAAAATTCGATCAAGTGGGAAAAAAAAACGGTTGGCTGGATTAAATTGAAACTTCGTAGGGTTTTTGTGGGTATATTGAACAGTAAAAGGCACACTTAACATTAGTGGTTTCCGCAATATTTTTGATTGGGCGCTTGATTTTCCAAAAAACCACAAAAAGCCCTTTTTTGGTGGCTTTTTCAAATTCATGTAATGATTGAAAAAAATTTTTTTTTTCAAAATTCAATTACCAATCCTTGTAGAGAATTTATTCAAGTTTTTGAAACCAACCTCAAAATTTCTGTGCGATCATTGGTTGCTGAGATATTGGTAATCAAAGACAAAATGATCTTTTTCCATTCAAACACCGATATCTCAGCGAGAAATGCTCGTATCGAGATTTTAAAAAAACCAAATTAAAGCTGAATAAACACGCTATCCGATCCATATAGAGGTTAAGTCGAAAAAAAAATTTCCACGTCCGTAGATTTAAAAAAAAAACCAAAAAAATTTCGAATATTTTTTTTCGGTGGTTTTCTTATGATTACTCGAAAAATATTTTCAAAAAAAAATTTTCAAACTCAGATCCGAAAACTAGACACTTAGAGCTACAATTTGCTTTTTTTATTTTTGCTGTACGACCATTTTTGTATGAGTTACAGCCTGTTGAAAATCCCCCAAAAATTTGGATTTTTTTCTTGCTCCCTAAATTTTTGTGCGAAGTGTATTTTGACGGTTAATTTAATTTTTTAAATGTTTCCTAATTTAATCTAATGACGGTTAATTTAATCTTATAAATGTTTCCTGAAAATTTCAAAGTGATCGGATCAATATTGGCAGATATGTAGGATGTTGTGTTGACGCCCGTCGGAACGCCAGGAGCGTCGTTTGAATCTTTAAACACCTTTTTTCTCGAAAGTATTGGATGTACAACTTATTTGGTTTTTTTGCTTAAAATACGCACTGATTTGAAGGATAAAATGAATTAATACATTAATCAAAATATTGTCCATCGCTAGGTACTACTTTTCCCCATCCTTCTAATTATGAATGGTAATTTATGAATTCCGTCGCCGAAGAAGCGTTCATCTTTTGAAGCCAATAATGAATCGAGCCAATTTTTGATACCCTGTTGTGACGTGAAGCGTATTCCAGTCAAAGCGTTCTGCATCGATCGAAACAAATGGTAGTCGGAAGGGGCAAGGTCTGGGCTATAAGGCGGGTGAGCCAGAAACTCCCACCCGCTATTTTCCAAATAGTTTTTAACCACAATAGCAACGTGAGGCCGAGCGTTGTCATGTCGAAAGATTATGGACTCGTGTCTGGTCGCATATTCTGGACGTTTTTCGGCTATAGCTCGCTTTAAACCGATCAATTGTTGCCTGTAGCTGTACACCATAAACTTCCACATGCATTCGGTGGGCTTCAGCTGCACTTTTCTTTCAATTAAAACAGAAAATCAACAGTTCCCGCAAATGGTGTTTATTTGGGACGAAATGCGACATTTTCACCGCAGTAAAAATTAGACTCGATGCGCAAAACTCAAAGTCTGTAAATGATATTTCGTTAAGAGATGTTGATACTTCACGATACAGCAAAAATCAGCTGTTGCCGTCAACCATTTATAGCACCTGGAGCCATCTTTTGAAAATGGACCCAACTAAGTTTTTCAAAGTCGCTGAGCAAAATATCTCGAAAAATACTGTCTCGATCTTTTTGACATTTTTAGGCCTTTTTATTGATGTCAAAATATAATATTTGATCGAAGGACTTGTTTTCCGATCTACACTTTCGCTTTGATGAACGAAAAATTCCCATTTTTTCGCAAAAATCAATAATCTCAGTTGGAACAGGAGTCATTTTTTTAATATTGATATTTCGGAAAATTTCTTTGATTAATCATAGGATAAACTAATATCCTAACGAAATCAGTTTGATTTTTTTTATATCAGATAACCTGGTTCAGGAGAGCGAAGATGCAAAAGAGGTTTTCGAGAGGTACTTTCCGGATATCAGCTGTAAATCGATTATCATTAAGTATTTTCACACAAAAACGTTTTCCAATACCTTATTTTTGCAGAGATTTATCATCACGATTTTCTTTTAAAAATCCTAAAAAAGAGCTGTTTTCAATTTCACAACTGGCATAATTCATTAAGGGTAGTACTTGATAAGGGCGATTTCAGATGACAGCAAACGGTTGGTTTGTATGGGTTCGTTTGGCTATGGATTTTTGGGTCATGTCGTATTTAGGGTGATGCACCAAGAATATTATGAAAAACACGTTTTCCATATGGTGCAATAGTCATAATCACATTCACGGAAGAAGAAAAAAAAATAGAGTCGGATTGAGTTAGAAAAACTTTCATGTGATGACACAAATGGAACTTGCAATTTCTCAGGTTTTACTTGACGGGTCTAAACGAATGAGAGTGCAGGTAAATTCTAAATGCGTTTATTTTCCCATACCAATGTCTCAGAAAAAAATCTTCCTCTGTTTTCCCACCAACTTCGCTCGAACAGACAGCCGCATATCATTTCAAAAAATGACAGTTATCCGAGCCTGACTTAAGCCTGAAAAGAATTGACATACACTGGAATTTCATATCAGTAGTATGATGACTATTCGGGTGTAGCAAATGAGAAGTTTCTTCCATTCCAACGTCACAAACATTCTCCCTATCTAACTGGCAATCTGCAAAAATCCCTCATGTACTTTCGTCCTACCATTCGATTGTGCGGTACGACTATTTCCTCGCTTCGCCAATTTTAATCCTACTTTCGGCCAAGCGCAGTGCGGCACTGTCCTCTAGGTGTTTCCGAATCCTACACATTCATCATCCGCCACAGTGGCAGTCTCAGCTCTGGCCTATTATTTCCATTGAGGCGTATTCGAATGATCCGAGTTTTGTCTATCCATCAATGTGAGCCGATGCCAGCGTCATATTCAATGGACATGCGTGCGCAGTGCACGAGCATCCATTACGAAGAGTGACGCCTTGCTGCAATCTCGCATAGATACACCCACGCGCACGTTTATCATACATAGGCAGATGAATTTCAGGGTATTACAATTCACGAAGTTGCCGCAGCTGACAGACGTGAAAACGGGGTTCAATTAGTTAGTTGAGTCAGATGCAAGTGCATCCCGTGCTCGCTGAACGATTTTACACTGGCGTAATGTACAACACGGTGGCAGAGTTTCAGTTTGTAGCTAAGAGGCTTCCGTTGTACCGAACCACGATGCTTTCACCCACTCCCAGTTTCGGCTTCAACCCCTTGTCCATTCTCTCCGGACATATTCTCAATGGAGCCAATTACGCCTAGTTAGAACTGCGCGTATATATATATATGTATACATATAAAACACTCATTTTCCTTTCCATCTCGGAGTTCCGTGTCGAGTGATCGTGCACAGAACAGACGAAGTTTTCGCCGATGTCTTCGAAGACAACATATTGGGATCTTGCAGACCTGGTACATGGAGAAATTTGAGCCATAACTTTATCCCTGATGGAATACTGGCAAAGGGAAATTGATGCTTTTCATATGGTTGCACAAATGTGAGATATTCGTTACTAGTTACAGGTCATTGGAAGCATCGCTCCGGAAACCGTAGAGTGGTTTCGTGCATATACTTGCTGCTCGTAATAGAAATTGAATTGGCAACCATTAAACGCGGCCAATGCATTGGGTCGGTGGGTTTGACCATTGCGCATATGAATAATATCGTGACAAACTAAAAGTTATTATAAATTCCGATTATTTGGGCACTCGTGTATTCGAAATCCTCGTATATGAAGGTGACATATCTATTGATCGGGCCCAAAGACTTCCGGATTTAGGATAGGGGAGTTGTCCTTAAGATGACGTACTTTTTCTTTCACGATAAATATTAAAATAAATGACGAGGTACACTGAGAAAAAAAATCCTTGATCCAATATCATTGGTGTTATTGAATGAAATCTCGTTGATTCAATTGTAAAATTGCTGATGTAAATAATCGGATTTATCAGTCCAAACAAAACGCTATTGTCTTTAATAACATGATACATTTAATAGATATTTTTCATTCAAAAGACATATTGTTTGCCAAGAACAATACATTATTGAAACTAAATAAAAAATTTCGCGAACAAATTATATAGTTTTGAATGCATTTTCTGCAACGAACAAAAAAAACGTTTCAATTCATAACATGTATATTGTTGATTCGAGTACACACGAAAAAAAGAATTCTGTTCGTTTGATTCCGATAAAAATTCTATTCAGTAAATATGTAATTTTTTCACCATATCCGATATTGATTTCCAAGTACGTTATTCGTTAAAATGTTAATATTTTATTCTGATTTGAAAATATTAAGCATATGTCTGAATTGGTTAAAAAATTATGCGACAATAAAATTTGTTTCTTGCGCATTTGGTGGAAAAAATTCAACCAAATCATGACCGAGCGCCACCGAAATTATAAGTGTGAGGAAACCCGTAGTTCTCGGAGTAACCGCTAGAAGCCGCATGCGCGCTCGTTTCTCGTAAGCGTAGCGCGAACCGAAAATCTACTTAAACGCCGGAGAAACTGTAAAGAGAATGGCTTCTTGGTCTGTGGCTAAGATCAAAGTCTGGTATCTGTTCTTATCAGTTGAATATCTGATATTCTCTCCATGGATATTCCATTGGATATCTGACATTCTCTCTACTATTATCGTGGATGATCATTCTAATGCTCACTTTTTATTTAAGATTTAAAATAAATTGAAAAACTTACGGCCCGTGGCATATTCGTTTCGAAGCAGTAAAGAAATAATTAATTCTCTTGATTATATTTTTGTAGGAAATAAAAAATGTTGTAGCAACCGCTTAATTATTTCATCCATACATCTACGGATTGTATATAGAATGATTTCAATAAAATATAATTCTATTTGAAGGTCAATGTAGATACTCAGAGAACGGTAGAGCTTTTTCAAATAAAATAATATGTTATTTAAATCAATCACATTTTTCAATATTTTATAGTATTGTAACAATCTCATATATCGGTGGCACTCCGCAGCCGCACATTTATTTGGATCAACCAATAAATTTTTGGATTCAGTAGGTTGTTTTTCTCAGTGTATGAATTCAGAGCAAAGCACCCATCAAGGTTCATTATTATAATGAAATAAAATCAGTTTCGGGACATGAGTTGCTTGAATGAAAAATAGAAAAATACAAAACCACATGTAGGTCGACGTGTGTAAGACCCCTTACCTCAGTCTAAAATGACATAGGTATGTCATTTTACACTAGCCGACCGAATTGGGCTCAGATATATTAAATTCCGAGTTAAAGGTTAGTTTATAGCAACCAATATTTACTGGAATATTATTATAGTTACGATGACGTGTTGCCTGCGGTATGCTAAAATGCTTTGATGCTCTTAGCCAACCCATTCTATTCTTCTCTAGAGCTTCAATGGTCTTGGCCATACGTTCTTGTGGCCAGCTCTTACGAGTTGAGATTCATTGGTAATAGCCAGGTATCCTATAACGATGAGCCTTAAAATCTGATTTCACATCCGGTTTTCTACGCAGCAGGGAGAGATGACATATAGTCCAGTAAAAGAGACGAAAACCCAGCACTTTTTAGCGTAGAATATAAATTTTTGACTGAAAGTACCCCAATAAAATATTGCCCCTCAATCGCCCCAACCCTAATAAATAGAGGTTGAACACTTAAAAATCGCCGTATCTCGATAATTAATAGCCCGATCAAAAATGGTTTCAAACAAAAATTGTTTGGAATAATAAAATTTGTATAAGGTTATCTGACGTCCAACAAAAACGAACGAACGTCCTTTGAAAATAGCGGTACAAAAACGATTCGAAAATTCGGGGTTGATGCGTGTGCAAACGGAGTATACATGTCTACTCCGTCCTTGTCTGGGTCAGTCGTCCTTTCGTGTTTTTTCGTGCCGCTATTTTCAAAGATAGAGGATTGGACGTCAGATAACTTTATACGTATTGTATTATTCCAAACAACTTTTGTTTGAAACATTTTGTAACCGGGCTATTAATTACCGAGATATGGCGCTTTTTAAGTTTTCAACCCCTATTTCTTAGGGTCGTGGCGAGTTAAAGGGCAACATTTTATTAGAGTTACTTTCAGTATGCAACCACACCGAGAAAAAAATCGTTGAATGTGCAAAATGCATTTTGTTGTCTCAAAATTTTGTTGTTTTAACAGTTGCTCAGACATAGTAAATAAGCAGATAGTTTAAATGTGTCTTTGGTTACTGCCCAACTATACTGTTTTGTTATGCCAATCAAAAATCAAGTTGAATGTATTTAAAGATACAATTTTGTTAAACAGACTGAATTTTGGATGGATAAACGAATTTTTTTTCAGTGCCTCTACATTGTGTCAAAACTTCATGTCCTACGCTAAAAAGGACTGGGTTTTCATCTCTTTTACTGGACTAATAGTGATCTTGCACCAACGTCTGGTATGTCAACTTACCCATAAGTGAATGCAAATTTCATTTATTTGTTGCGACAAAAACATTGCAGTTAGAACATCCGTTGAGCAGTATTTGCGAAGTACAATGACCCTAGATTATGAAAAAATAGTTTAACTAGAAAAAAATCTTATCCGACTGGCATTTTTGGCACCAGATAATAACGTGGTCAGTTTTTTTTGCATTCCAAAATTACGAAGATATTTTATACGTTAAGGTTCGTGTTCGTAGACTGCTATACTGGATTTTGCTACGAGCAAACACTTATTGGCCGACCATGGAACGTCATTGTTACTCTTATAGCGCGAATATTTAAAAAGGCATTGAGGATGCGTCGTCTTATTTGACTGACACAACTCCCCTATTACGTTATTCTAGTGGTGACATTGTTGTGTTTCAAAAGTGTTGAAGCGAAGGATGAAGGGGATGTGGAGAAGGTAAGCCCAGTGAGGTTTGATTGGCTCATTGGTACTCTCGACTAGTAGAATATCCCACTAAATCCTCTCCGTTGTGTACACCTGACCGCGACACATCAATCCCCTGTCTCGGGATAACCTCGAGCTGGAGAATTCGAATTTAACCGCGGAAGTGGCCCAGGAGGGTGGTCGGTAGATCGAACGATAGCGTAATGTTTATGCGAATCGACGAACGTCTGGAGGGGATAGCACGATACTCGAATAAGTGGCACGAGGAAAGAGAGAGAGAGAGAGAGAGAGAGAGAGAGAGAGAGAAGGCTTATTTAGATTTTGGATGGTCGCCTAGCCGGGTGCCTATTGACCGAGTGCGACCGCGGCTGCAGCCGCATTGCAGTGACCTACGATACGGTAGGCCTCGTGCCAGCCTCCGAATCGACCCTCTATCGCTTTTTTTTTTATAACCCAGCAACAATGCGCATCACCAATACTAGGCGCGCTGCCATGTATACGGATTACTTGGGTGCTATTTTCGTTTCCACGCGCTCAATGTGAACGTGGCTCTTATAGGCAGTTTTAAAAAAATTTTACCGTGCACTCGAATTCTCCGCGGAATTGTATGAGAGTCCTACAGAAATGACGAAGAAAAATTTGATTAACGGCGGGGTAAAGTTAATTCGGCGAAAAAAGGCATGTTTTTAAGATTTTTTTTTGGCGTAACGAATAGTGTTCGTTTATTGAAAAATTTACATATAATAAAGTAACATTTGAACAACATTCTTCTAAATTTGCATTGCAAAATATTCAAAATTGAGCGAGTGAAAATTAAACCCTTGAGGCGGCTCGAAAAAAAGTTGGTTTGCGGTGTGCACCATAACTCACAACAGAATCATTTGAAACAAAAACATCAAAATGCATTTGTCAAAGGAGATGTTTCTCGAGGTAATGACGGGAGGATTTTTTTTTTTTCGATTTTTCGTAGCACTTGGGAGCCAAAAACCCGATTTTCGCTAAAAAAAATCGGCTAATTTGTTGTTGAAAAATTAGTAATTATTTAAAAAAAAAAACAAAAAAGCTCTCGACAATACCTGGTGAATTATGTGAAGAAGTACTGTGCAAAATTTCAAAGCGATTGGTCCAGTAGATTTTGAGTTATCGTGCACACGGACTTCAAATATGACAAGTCTCAGAAAACGGTTTGAAAAACGCAGAAGAGAAGAGAACGGCATGGAGCAATAGACGCTCAAATACTCATAACTTCGTCAATTTTACTCCGATCGATTTGAAATTTTAACACAATATTCTTGATGTATTATGCATTCATTTGAAAAATTTGAAAAAAATGAAAAAAAAATTTAAATACTTTACCCCGCCCTTAAAAGATTGCCTCCTTGGAATGTGATAAATTTTGCAATCTTGTAATTTTAGGTACGAAAAAAATGCATTCATTTTTTCAAATTACTGAAACTTCTTCAGGCAGGTTGGGGCTTTGGAAATCACTGAAGCATTCTTGAGGCTCTTCATTCAAAAACCTACAATTAGTTTTGTAATTACATACATAAATACATAAAAATTACATACATAAATAAATAAAATTCAAAACAAAATGCAGTAAAAATTGTTTTTATGTATTTCGAATTTAACTTTCGAAATACATTTTTGTTAAATTATGTATTTATGTAACCCAAACATTCTTTTAACGCGTTTTTCTCGAAACAACTTTTGTCGACGGCTTGTTGATGAAATCTTCGAAACTCCTGAACCGATCGTTATAAAATGTTACCCACATATTCTTTACAACTATAGCTATATCACATAGCAAGCATTTAATTTTTTTTTGAAATTTACTATTTTTTTTTGCCAAAAACGGTGAAAAAAAGTTTTTTTTTGTTGTTTCGAAAGATGTACGCCATTTTTTAATTTTTGCATATATAAAAAATCGCATGATATGCGCTATTGCCATTAAGATACTGAATCTAAAACCGTTCGATTTTTTTATTTCGGATGATCCATTTCCGAGATTTCATCAACAGCGCAGACCTACAATTTTTTAGGACATTTTTTTAACTGCTTTTTTCGTTTATAAATAGCGACTTAAATAATCGTACAGTCGTGCTGTATATTGGAATCGGAAAAATTGAGAAGAAGGCTAGTTTTTTGACAGGTGATTTTGTAGGTACCTCGGGTGTTAAATCCAAATTTGCCTAAAAATCGGGATGTAGGGTTTTTTTAGGGGATGAAAGGGGATGGGGGTGAATTAATGCCAAACTACAACCCCCACAAGGTCGGCGCCGGGAGACAAAATGTTCAGAAAAATCCGGATTCTATTTTTGTCCACAGCGCCGTAATCGTGGAAGTTCATTTTGGGGGTGAAAAAGTGAGGTGAAATTTTGAAAAATCAGTTTTCACTCGATAACTCTTTAGGAAAAATCCATAGAATGTTCGTTCAAATGGGAACGTTGTAGCCCTTGAAAACACGCGTCGATCGAGTATTTTATCATCTCTCTCCAATAATATCTTCACCCCCAAAAGAATTGTTGAAGTATAAACAAAAAAATTGTTTGGTGAATAACTCAAAAACAATCGATTTTTCGGGGATAGTTTAAACGTACGAAATGTAGAGAATAATTTTCTCTATATTTTCGTTCCTATGGATGACCCTCGAATTTTGCTTTTTCGAACCCCTCTCAGGGGTTGAAAATAAAAAATAAAATTCTGGCCAAATATTGACCGAAAATAAAGAGATACGAGTTTGGCGCCGTGGACAAAAATGTGGCTGAGGGTTGAAGCTACAAATTCTTTCACGGTGGCGAATTCGTGCCGTCAATAGTTTTCCCAGAATTTCATTTTGAATTTTCAACTCCCGCGAGGGGTTGGAAAATCAAATATCAAGGGTGGTTCATAGAAACGAAAATATAGAGTAAATTATTCTCTACATTTCGTACATTTGCCCCATATCCGAAAAATCGATTGTTTTTGAGTTATTCAATAAACAATTTTGTTTTGTATTTCAACCATTTTTTGGGGGTGAAGATATTATCACAGAGTGATGATCAAATACTCGATCGCATTTGAACAAAAAGTGTACGCATTTTTTTCTAAAGAGTTATTGAATTAAAACTGATTTTTCCAAATTTCACCCCACTTTTTCACCCCCAAAATGAACTACCACGACTGCGGCGCTGTGGACAAAACTAAATCTCGGATTTTTCTGCACATTTTTTCTCGCGGCGCCACCTCGTAGGGGTTGTAGTTTGGCATTAATCCACCCAAAAATCATCCAATAACAACTTTTATATTAATATCTGTAATATAAACCTATCAAAAAAATTCATGAACGTAGCCTTTTTTAGCTACTAAAGTGAGAAGACCCTTTAACCTCGTGAAAAAGACATTTTTTTCGTAACCATGGTTTTTTTATGACTAATAATTGGCACTTCGTCACATTCATCTTTGAAATACTCCGAGACACGAATTTCTATAAACTTCTCGCGATTATCGTGATAATCCTGATTGAGGAATAAAAAACTTAATATTCTACTATGTAGTGAAACAGGGTGCACGAAAAAAAATTGAATCCAAAAGTCTGGCTGTCTGCTGTTGTGGGGCGCCAGCCCAGGGCAGCTGCGAAATGACAGGTTTCCAAAAAAAAAGAGTTGTCAGCCTGTACGAAATAAGTTCCAGTTTGTATTTCACATTGCTATTTGCTTTGCCTTTATTTTCGTTCAGCATGGACAAAACGGCTGGAAAGTCAAACAAAATTCGGCAAAACCTGTCAAATATTTATCGAATGCGAGCGCAATAATTTCACATGCACCTCGAGCTTACTGCATCGTCGAATACACGAGGTTTCATGCCCATGCACCAGATGACACGTGAACGCACCATTTCCATTGTTTCGTGAACGCACCATTTCCATTGTTTCGTGAACGAACCGGTTGGTCTAGCCGAATTCTCGTTCCATATTCCATGGAAAAAAAAAGTAAAACATCGAAAGCAAGCCACGAAAGTGGCTCCAAACGCAGGAAACTCAATATCCAGGTTGGATGAAAAAATCTTCTCGAGTATTGGAAGTTGGAATCCACATGTGCCGGGAGCGCAGACAATATGTTTCATTTTACAATTTAGCCGAAGCAATGGAAAGTTTCACCGTGCAACGACGAGTGCACGTAAAAATAATTTAATATTCGCCGCGTTCAAACGAGGATTTTCATTTCGGCATTCGAAAAAATATCATATAAATATCTCATTTGACAAATAAAATCTTTTTCCAATCAGTGCATAATAAATTGTGAAAAGTGCATTTCGTGCGGAAAAGTGTTGTATAATATTTTTTGCGCGGCAAAATGTTTTGCAACATTCTTGTGCGAAAAGTTTTATAGCAGCACGTTATAAATACTGCGACGTGAAATACTATGTGAAACTGTTTGATAAATATGCATTATTTTTTAAGCGTACTGGAAGCCAGCTGGGAGGTGAACTTTTTTTATCGCAAAAGTAATATCAATGGACAAATCCGCGGCTTTGGTGGGGTCATTCGTTATACGAGGAACGTCATAATCCAAATAAATGGCCGAATAAACAAAGAGCATTAATGGTTATTGAGATTTTGGATGCTGGGCTAATTTCCTTGATTTCTTAGAGTTCGATCTACACATGAAAAAAGCACTGCTTGATTATTATGTATTTTACTTTACAACGATTTTTTGGGCTTAATTTGTTTGGTTCTATATTGCCGATTGTTCTAACTTATCCTGTTAATTTAAAAAACCATTAATGTTTTGATAATAAAAAGAAATCGTAAGGACAAAAAGAACAACAATTTCACAATTACTTTTATAAATACTCCGATAGATTACTTCGATTGTGATAAAAATCGCGTATTAAGAATTATTCAAGCCCGAAAAGAAGCTCCATCGATAGACTAGAGATTAAGGAGAAAAAAATGCCTCGTTGAAAAAAAAAATGATCAAAGTATTGATTTGAAAGAATTATAAGCAAAGTACATTTTGTGATTAGCGCGGAATTTTGGAAAATCGAAGCGGGAAAATATTTTTTATTATTGGTGAAAGTTTGCGATAAGTTCATAGAAAAATGAAATACGTTCCACATTCAGACAAACGATGCAATTGTGAAAACGCATAGTTTGGTACTATACCGTAAAGTAACTGGGGCTACTTTAAACAGGTTTTGGAAGTTTTTTGTAGCTAACTTTTCTTGCTCCATAGATCAGTGTGCCCTTTGGTTATCAAATGTATAAGAAAGTCAAGCTCCATCACCCCCTCACAATTTGATATATACATTTTTTTAAGTGTCAAAGTGCACCGACTGTGGGGCTTCTTTGACATGGAATTAAGGCGTTGCCCCCACTTGTAGCGCAAAAAAGGCCTTTTTCATTAATTTTTTAAAGAAAACTAGGAAACTTTTTTAATCGATCAATATACCATCTTAAAGAACACATCTTGAAGAACTTTCAGTAATTTTTTTATTGAAAAATATTACATTATTCAGTGGCAAATGGCCGTCCATGAAATAATGTTTTTATATACACGGTTTGCGGTGACCAACATTGCGGCGAAGTGGATCATCTGAAAAAAAAAATGCGGATGGATTTAGTCAAATATAAGTATAAACTAGTCTTTAATTGAAGGATTTTGAAAAATATTCATTTTTCACAAAATGGCGGACAATCAAAGTTAATGGTTCGATTTTAACGAAAAAAATCAAACGATTAATGACTACATTTTTATGTATTAAATAAGCCTGCAAAATTTAAAGAAGATCGGTTCATTAGTGTTCGAGTAATCTTGGTCACCGACTTCAGAAATGCCATTTTGAGAAAAACGCGTTTAAATTTTCAATTAGCTGGTCGTTTACACAACGGATTCTTCTCTTTCAACGCTCATATCTCAGTCAATTTTGTTCGGATCGACTTGAAATTTTCAGGACATTTTCTCAGATACTTATACTTCAAAAAAATGTAATAAAAAAAATCGATTTTTTCAAAATCGCAAGTGGGGGTAACCCCTTAAATGAAAAACAACGTATTTTTATAACCAAATTGTCATCGTTATTAAGGCAGCAGAACTCGAACAATTTTCGTCCAATCGACTTGAAATTTTAACAGTAGCTTATTAGATTGCTTTAACTCGAATCGAAAATTGTAAAAAATATATCACTTTTGAGATGAGAATCATAGTCGAAAAAACGAACTTTTTTTCAAACTCGCCTCTGTGTTTCTTTTAATTATTTTTTAATTGCCCCCGTACTTGACCGCAAAAAATAATATAATTAACGAGAATATTTCACTGTTAGTTCCGGGACTAAATTTACGACAGTTCTATTGCGTGCCGCGGAGAGGGTTGGCTGAAAAACAGTAGTGCTATAGTGACTTGTGCGCCGTCATTTTGTATACTTTTGACAAATAATTTTTTTTACATACTTCAATATATACCTTATAAAACCTAATGGGTATTTTGACCATGTATTTTATTCCTTTCTTTGAAAAATCCGAAGCAAACGGTCGAAAATGGGCAGTTACAGTGGTGCCCTCCCTTAAGGTAACATTTTACATAAAAATATCAAGTACCTGGGGAAGGTCAACCGGCTCGCTGCACACACATTTAAAACGTATTTTGCCGCTCTCTGTGCGGAAATTGAACTAGGGCTTTGGTCGGGCCCATATAGAATTTCTTTAACTTTAATAGGGCCCTAATCGGGTAGCCTCACATGGGCCCTTAGTGGCCGGTCACACTTTCCTACTGAGGGCCATTAAAGCCCGAATAATGAGGGCCTTCAAGGATGAGTGATCGACGCCTCATGTAAACCATGGTGTACCCATAAGTTATCCCTGTCAATGGAAATGCTCACGTGTGTGTAAATGTGCGTTTCTGCGTATATGTGTCCATTTATATTAGGTCACGATACACTGCCAATTTTTTAAAATGTATTTAAATAGGATCTATTTGAATGCGATAGGTTTTTTCCTCGTCTCACGGCCTACTACGATCTTATTTGTCTCAAAGGTATTTTTTTATTCGTTTCAGCTATTCTTTTTAAATATTAAATATATTCAAATCGAATGAATAAAGATTCGTTTCAAATGAATCTTTATTGGCTTACAATGTACACTGTAAATCTAAGTGTACCGTGTGCATAAAATATTTCATAAATCCAAAATGAAATTAAGCACTTAATTGAGAGTTTACCACAACGAATGTTGTATCGTAATTCGTCATGCCCTGGCCTGTCGGAATGATTTTTTTCGAAGAAGATATATCACCTGTATCGATATTGAACCTGGTACCTACCTACTCATAGCTACGCACGCTGCCCCTATGCTACCGAGTGCTTGTAACATCTTCATCGCAGAGATGGCATAAGAGACCAAATTAATTCCTATAATTATTTGGTGTATCACATAAACAATATCAATTAGTTAATATCATTGTGATATTAACTATCACAACGCGAAATAACTTTTCATATGGAAAGTATTTGGCGAAAATAGTCACTATAAAAATGTTAAAAAAAATCCGAATGGGATTGTTCAAACATACGCGCTGGCATCACACCATGAGTGAATAAGGCAATAAGAATAATATGTAATTTTTTGAAGGATTTGTAAATGTAATATATAATAATTTTTAATGCCCTCACGTTTTTATCCTATTTTTACCTATCATCGAATAATTGAGTCTAGTAATTAAAATACCACCAACGATTTAGTCCAGGCTATGTATACTGGTCCGTTTCCTATAATGCCCAAACCTGGCCCTCTTGTGGCTATCCCTATCGGGATTGCCATAATAGGACCCGCAAAGGCCCTTATTATGCGAACCCCTGTCAGGATTTCCATATAAGGGCCTTCAAGACCTTATTTGAGGCTTCCCTGATAGGGAAAGCCGCAAATAGGCCCTCAAAGGCCCTTATTTTCATGAGGGATGCCCTATCAATTTTCCGCACGGGTCTGTCAAAGTAGCCCCAAAAACTCTCAAAGTTACCCTGAATGTCAAGGCAGCCCCGTTTTACGGTACACACTTGCGTTAAAATAAAAGTCCCTCGACAGTTTTTATCCAAGCACTGCAAGTTCGAGAAAATCTCAACAGGCACAGGGGAGCAGTTGGACCCGTATAATTAGCCAGCGCAGAACCGAGATAACAGACAATTGTTCATCCGAGAATTCCGGACGATAACTTTTTATCACAAGAACCTTTCATTACGGACATTATAACCTGATTAAATCTTGAATAATCCGTTATTTAATTTGCACAGGAGAAATTTTGAAAATGAATAGATCGCGAGTTTCTTTAGCTCCAACTGCGACTCCGTGCTCCAATTCGAGAAAACCAGCGACCCATGCAGACATTTTGACCGGGATACCCTATGTCCGATCAAATTTCGATCAGGATTTGTCATGGATTCCCCAAAACCGGTATCCCGGTTAGAATCCAACTTGCATCAGTATCGGCATAGGGGAGACCGGGGCAAAACGGTACCGGGGCAAAACGGCACTGGGGCATAATGGGATCTGGGCATAATGGGATAGCAAAAAATGAAGTTTCTTGGTGCTTGATTTGGGGCAAAATGGGATAGGGGCAAAATGGGACAGAGAGGAGTGGAATATCAAATTGGGGCAAAATGGGACACACAAAAATGAAGTGTCGCAGCCCGCTGAATTTGGGGCAAACTGGGATGACAGGAAAATTCATGCTTCGGCTCTATGCAAGAGCTGTTGAAACATAATCTAATCTAAATGGTGCTTGTGGTTCGTTTCAGTCCACATATACGCAGATAATACGGACTGACCGATATATTTGTCGACACATATCCGTCGATTTCATGGGGCGCCTTTTTTGCGGGGGCTTATATTCGAAATCCAAGGAATCCTGGATTCGTTGTAATTCATGCGAGAAATGGGCCCACTCTTCATGTGCCCATGCTGACGATAACTTAATCGAGTACGTTTGCGACAATTGTGCCGATAAAAATTAGCTTAGTTAAACAAGCAATAAAAATTAAACATTGCCACCGTTAAATTATAGTATCGTAAGTAGAGTGTGACCCAAATATCGTGTAACATTCAATAAAACCTGTTTTCACTCATTTATTACCCCTCGTTTTTTACCCCTGCATTTCTTTCGTTTCTGCATCGAATTATTCCACTGTCCCATTTTGCCCCGATCCCGTTTTGCCCCAACCGCCTCTTTCTGAGGAACCTGATTTTCTCCGGCCCATTTTGCCCCAGTCCCGTTTTGCCCCAATGACGTATTTTCCAGCAGTGTTGATTTTCACTATTCCATTTTGCCCCAAACCCGTTTTGCCCCGGTCCAATTTTGCCCCGGTCCCATTTTGCCCCGGTCCCATTATGCCCCGCTATACCATTTTGCCCCAGTCTCCCCTATGTACGACGACGGTGGCATCATTTTGAAAATTTTGGCGTCAAGTGTATTTTCTGTATTACTATGGAATTCTTATCTATAGATAGGAATTTCTGTCTATAGATTCCTATCTATAAAATTCCTATCTATAGATAGGAATTACATAGTAATACCGAAAATACACGTGATGCCAAAATTTTCAAAATTATGCCATCGTCGTCGTACATATTCCGATACTGATGCAAGTTGGATTCTAACCGGGATACCGGTTTTGGGGAATAAGTCTCTGTTTATACCCACCGACATGTCGGTGGGTATAAACATGTATTTAAGACAAATTAAAATCAAATTCACAATGATTAGATTAAAATTAACACCAACCGTGAGTTCTTACGTATTTCGAGAGAAAACATTTCGTCGAGGCAAAGAAATTTTTGCAAAAAAAGTTGTGAGTTTCAAATATTACATTATAAATATGAAAAAAATCACAAAATGAGTTGTGAATTTCCTCAAGTTGAAGAAAATAAAAATCGAATTCACGACAGTTATATTAAAATTTACACCACAAGTGTAAACGTATTTTGAGAGAAACCATTGTGTTGAGGCAAAGAAATGTTCGCACAAAAAGTTATGTGCAAAAATTTCTTTGCCTCGAGGCAATGTTTTCTCTCAAAATACGTACGAACTCACTTTTGGCGCAAATTTAAATCTAATCATTTTGAATTTGATTTTAATTTGTCTTAAATACGAAAAAATTCACAACTAATTTTGTGAATTTTTTTGTATTTATAATTTCTTGTCAATACATTTGCATTCACAGATTTTGATGTGAATTTTTTTTAATTTACATCAAAATCTCGCGATGAGCGCGATCTGCCATTTGAATCTTTGGACAAATTTTTTTTTACTGATAGTTTAATGCACCAAAACTTTATAAATGTTATTTATTTTTATAATAAATTTAACATGTCATAATTCCATTTTTGACATTTTGTTTCAGCCTGTATTCACCCGTGATCCTTCCCAGATTCCTCAATGATTCCATGGGGAATCTATTTAGAGTCATTAAAGGATCCGGTTCTGGATCCCTAATGGAATCCAGTTTACGGATCTTACATTTAGTCTTCGAGTCTGATCCGATATCGGACTAGATCCCGACTGGGAGCCCGGGATACGAGTCAGAATCCAGCTGTATCCCTGCCAAAATTTCTGCACGGGAACTGGCCGATTTTTATAAATAGAAACCTGCAGCTTCGCTTTCATGATTCGGAGCTCGATACTAGAACAAAAAAAAGGCCGAGCAGCTATTTTCTTCCAGTGTGATGAAAAATGGCCGCAGCAGAAGTGCAATTTGCATAGAAATATTCATTGGTTATGAATATGAAATCGAGGCAGATTCGAACCGGGAGCATGGCCGAGATTTCGACAAGTGAAGAAAAGATTCCAACGTGAAAACACCGACAATTATACGCTGATATTCAAATTGGCCATACATATGCATAGAATGAACGATATCGCAAATCCTCGTATGTTTTCCACGTACACGTATACACGACTGTACTACGCGCCCTCGTAGATATACAATACAAAATGGCGTCGCGTGTCGATGATTTGCATAGATCGGGCTCTCGTGGAAAATACCTACACCTAGAGACACGTACACATGTAGGTAGACAACGCATGAAAACTCGATCGACCCTAAATTTGCATGACGGTATCACGTTTCACAAGCGCGATACAAGACGATGTTGCGAAAAGTCCATCTATAGCTGGTAGCAGGTGCTACAGGACGTGGAAGCAGAAAAAAAAATTCGTTCGAAACTTGTACGCGCAAATTCCGTCGAGAAATCCTTGACGAGGAATATTGGAGTGCCAACAAAATGCAGGCATTTAAGGCGTTAGGCCACAGTAACGGGTATATAATCATGCGCGAATTTAACAATTTTTTTTTCCTATGAAAAAGTCATTCGCTTTTAAAATTAATTACACATCTATTTAGTATAAATATAAAGCTGTTTAACATTTTTTTTCGATGCACAAAATTGCCGACTACCAATATTTTCTTATGATATTTTTTTTTTAGGCGTGACATTTAGCATCCGCAATTTTTTACCTAGAACAAAAAACAAAAATTCTCGTCAATCTACGTTAGAATACCTAGAGAAGTACGTACGGAATTAAAAAAATATTGTTTTATTCAAAAGTTGTAGGTATTTGAACTTAAGAAATGAATTTTCAGTGAAAAGTTTTGTTATAACTGGTCATAAACTGCTCATAAACTGAAAAGTTCTCGATGAATCAGAAATTCCATACGTACTTCTCTGCGAAATGCAATCAGGAACATAACTTGTAAATTTGAAGTAAATCGAGTGAAAATTGTTGAAGTTATTTTGACACGCCAATTGGAAAGAAGCTGTTTCGAGAAGTTTCGAGTAGTCGGCCATGTTGTACATCGAAAAAAAATGTATTTTCTAACAGCTTGATATTCATACTAAATAGATGTGTAATTAATTTTATGAGTGGATCACTTTTTCATACCAAAAAATTGTTAAATTCGAACATCATTTTATACCGTCACGAATTATGCCTAGTTGTAACAGTGGAAAACACCTCATTTTTTTGCATTTTTTTAAGGGCGGGGTAAAGTTAATTCGGCGAAAAAAAGGCTTGTTTGTAAGATTTTTTTTGGCTTAACGAATAGTGTTCGTTTGTTGAAAAATTTACATATAATAAAGTAACATTTGAACAACATTCTCCTAAATTTTCATTGCAAAATATTCTCAAAATTGAGCGAGTGAAAATTAAACCCCGGAGGCGCCTCGAAAAAAAGTTGGTTTGCGGTGTGCACCATAACTCGCAACAGAATCATCTGAAACAAAAAAATCAAAATGCATTTGTTAAAGGAGATGTTTCTCGAGGTAATGACGGGAGGATTTTTTTTTCGATTTTTCGATTTTTCGTAGCACTTGGGAGCCAAAAACCCGATTTTCGCTAAAAAAATCGGCTAATTTGTTGTTGAAAAATTAGTAATTATTAAAAAAAACAAAAAAGCTCTCGACAATACCTGGTGAATTATGTGAAGAAGTACTGTGCACAATTTCAAAGCGATTGGTCCAGTAGATTTTGAGTTATCGTGCACACGGACATCAAATATGACAAGTCTCAGAAAAACGGTTTGAAAAACGCAGAAGAGTTTGGTCGCTTAGCGCTCATTGCACATAAGTTTGAGAACACTTCTCGATTGCATACAAATATGAGAAAATTCATGCATATTAAAGGTACTCAAAAGATTAATTTTGCATAATAATAATTTCAAAATGTTATTAACAAAATGATGAAAAAAAAAAATTAGTCAACAAATTTCCCCGCAACTCAATTTTTTTTTCGTGATACGTTCATTTTTCTGAATACGTATGAATTTTTTCAGATTTTTCAATTATCTTTGAATTTTTAGAAATTCAAAATAAAACTCGATAATTTTCTTATACTCACTCAAAGTCGTCGATGCCAGGTCTGTAGAGCAAAAGGCTTCCATCAAGATGATCGAGAGCATCTTTTTGCGTTTGTCTACGCAAAACTCTTTTTTTCTTTACTGTCGTGCGCCGCTTGCTCCTCTGCTCTACTAATTCGCAAATCGTCAACTTGTCGGGCCCGGAACAGGCCCGTTTATCAAGAAATTTATTCGGGGTCGAAAAATACAATAGCGCGCCGCGCAGCTGCCGCCCAGGTATAAAACCCGGCATGGAGCAATAGACGCTCAAATACTCATAACTTCGTCAATTTTACTCCGATCGACTTGAAATTTTAACACAATATTCTTGATATATTATGCATACATTTAAAAAAATTAAAAAGAAATGAAAAAAAATGTTAATACTTTACCCCGCCCTTAATAGCAAATCGTGGTAACCAATTTCTACAAAAATAAGGTATTCAAAAAAGTATCATCTGAAGAACCCTTTGTAATTTTCTCGTATAAAAATATTTAATTATTATCGATTTACAGCCGATGTCCGGGGAAGCACCTTATGAAAACGTCTCTTGCTGTGAACAATGCCCTTTTGAACCAGATTATTTAGTAACAAAAAATCAAACAGATTTCGTTAGTATATTAGTTTATCCAATGATTAATCGAAGGAATTTCTGAAATATCAAAGTAAACAAAAAAATTACGTTCAAAAAATTTTTTTGGGTCCAAAATTCAAAATGGCATCGTTTAAATGGCTGATATGTTTTAAAAAAAATGGGATCATGAATTCTTGTTTCACCAAAACATTTATTAAGCTTAAACTAACAAATTTGGTAGGAAAAGTTTTTTTCCAACGTTCATCATTTTTAGGTTAGAATACCATTTTTCACTTTTTTAGCGCTATCCAAAATGTACCAGGATGAAGTACATTTTGTGATGAGTCATACATGATACATGAGTCTTCAAGATCCCTAGTGTAAGTGTGTGTGTGGGTGCGAGTTTGTTTGGGTTTGTTCGATAACCCCAAAAAAAGCCAAAACAAGAATTAGATCTCATCTCGTTACTTCCGTTATCAAACAAACTCAAGTATAAGTGTAAGTGTTAGTTGGTGTAGGTTTGTTTGAGAACGGAAGCAACAAGCTACATAGACCTAATCCTTGTTTGGGTGTGTTCGGGTTATTGAACAAACCCAAACGAATTGAAATAAACTCACACCCACACGCACACTTGGATTAGGGATGTTGGAGGCTTTACCTCCCCGTGGTACATTCTGAATAGTGCTAGAATAGTAAACATAGTATTCTAACCTAAAAATTATGAACTTTATCGAAAAACGTTTCCTACAAAAGTTGATAGTTTTGGCCTGATGAATGTTTCGGTGAAAAATGCATGATCCCATTTTAAAAAAACATGTCGGTCATCTTAACGTCGCCATTTTGAATTTTGGACCAAGAGATTTTTTAACGTCCCCTTTTGAACCCTAAACAATTTATTATATTCAATACTCAATCCAAGATTTCCATAATTGCATATAGAGAAAGCTCTAAAAAATTCAGAAAGATCGATGCAGTAGTTTTTGCTATATTTTGCTCAGCGACTTTGAAAACGTACTCTCGACATAAAAAAGCGTTTAAGGGGTCTTCTCATTTTGGACGTTAGAAAAGGCTATTTTCATGAATTTCTTTGATAAGATTACAATATAGATATAAATATAATCGTTGTTACACTTAATGAATAGACTTTCGAAATACATTTCGAAATACGAATTTATTTTTATGTATTTATGTGACCCAAACAAACTTTAAACGCGTTTTACTCGAAACTACTGAATCGATCCTTATGAAATTCTAACCCCATATTCTTTACAACTGTAGCTATAGCGCAGATTAAGGATTTTTTAAATTTTGATATTAACTTTTTTTTGCCTACAACGGTGAAAAACACGTTCTTTTTGATTTTTTCGAAAAATGTCCGCCATTTTGTTGTTTTTGCATACATAAAAATTCGTACGATATGCGCTATAGCCATTAAGGCCTTACCCCCACTTGAAGCACAAAAAAGGCCTTTTTCATGAATTTTTTTAAAGAAAACTACAAAACTTTTTAAATCGATCAATATATCATCTTAAAGAACACATCTTGAAGAACTATCAGTAATTTTTTATTGAAAAATGTTACATTGTTAAGTGGCAAATGGCCGTCAATGAAACAATGTTTTTATATACACGGTTTGCGGTGACCAACATTGCGGCGAAGTGGATCATCTGAAAAAAAATGCGGATGGATTTAGTGAAATATAAGTATAAACTAGTCTTTAATCGAAGGATTTTAAAAAAATATTCATTTTTCACAAAATGGCGGACAGTCAAAGTTAATGGTTCGATTTTAACGAAAAAAAACGGCCGTTTTTTTGCTATAAAACGGCCATTTTTTTCGAAAAAAAAATCGAACGATTAAAGACTACATTTTTATGTATTAAGTAAGCGTGCAAAATTTCAAGAAGATCGGTTCATTAGTGTTCGAGTAATCTTGGTCACCGACTTCAGAAATGCCATTTTGAGAGAAACGCGTTTAAAGTTTCAATTAGCCGGTCGTTTACACAACGGATTCTTCTCTTTCAACGCTCATATCTCAGTCAATTTTGTTCGGATCGACTTGAAATTTTCAGGACATATTCTCAGATGCTTATACTTAAAAAAAATGCATTAAAAAATCGATTTTTTCAAAATCGCAAGTGGGGGTAACCCCTTCACATACTGAATCTCAAACCGTTTGATTTTTTTTGTTTAGAATGATCCATCTCCGAGATTTCATCAACAGAGCAGACCTACAATTTTTTAGGACATTTCTTTTAACTACCATTTTCGTCTATAAACAGTGACTTAAATAAATAAATAAAAAATGTATATTTTTCGAAAGCGTATTTATTAAGTGTAATAACTTTTATATCAATATCTATAATATAAACCTATCAAAAAAAAATCATGAGAATATCCTTTTTTTAGCGTCTAAAGTGAGAAGACCCCTTAAAGTTTCGAACGATGCTCCGAGCGTTCAAAGAACATTTCAAAGATGCAATACTATCGAAATATATTGATGTTGAAAAAAGTGATTTTTCGACTTTTACAACTGGGCATAACCCCTTAAAGAGCCTATACAGCAGAATTCAGCGACAGTAGCAACAAATACCAAACCGAACCGCAGCGGGAGCCCTTGCAAGGAGCTTGTAAAAAGTGAAACTCACGGGATGCGAACAAATTGTTCAACGAAATCTGAGACACGTGATTTTTGTGTTACCAGAGCGCGAGAAAGGTGAAATTTCCATGTCGCATGGTCTATTTCGAGGGACGCAGCGAGTTGTCGAGGTATGATCGCGAAACGAAAAAAAAAAGCACGGGAGACAAAACGTGTCGAGAAACTAGCGCTGCTTGATCGTTCGTGATTTTGTCGTGTCCGTAAAAAGTCTCGTGCGAGAGCGCGACGGTGCATGCCTGGAGCACGCTCCGCGTATCTTTAATTCAACGACGGTACAAATTTAAAATTGTAATGTGACGCCTTCGCCAAAAATCTCGTATCTTCGTTGCTCGTATGACGGTGCTGTGGGGGTCCTCCCCTCGCGAAACACGCCGCGATATTGTACTCGTGACGTTATTGCCAAAACCCAGAAAAACCGCGGCCCCGGAATTTCAGACGCCACGTGTTAACTCTCTATACACACATATAAATTTTCTTATGCTACGCGTGACGCAAAATTTTGTGACGCATGAATGAATTTTTAATTCCGACCAATCGCAACGTTTCCGTCTCGTTATGGGGGAGAAAAAAATGTTATCGATCGATTCACGTCCTTTATTTCGTTTTTAGCCAGTATTAGACCGCAATACGTCGAAGAACTTCAAGATTGTTGAATCCTTTTGATCTCTTGTCACGTAGAAGGAGTTTGGAAAAAATGAGAGACTTTGATGCTGAGGCATCGTTTCAACACGTCATAATAAACATGATGATTGATGTTCTGCAATAATATTTATTATTACACTGAAAAAAGTCCATGGTATTTACAAAAAAACGCCCATGGTAAAAGAGGGGACAGAAAAATGCTCGATACTTTATTGTGACCGCAATCGCAATAGGGGAGACCCGGGCATAGCGCACAGCCGAGGTAAAGCGAATACCCCCACGCGCAGGGTTTGCACGTGGGGGTATTCGCTTTGCCTGGGCTGTCCGCTATGCCCGGGTCTCCGCTATGGTTACCACATATATGAGCAAAAAGTATATCTGAACATACGATTTGGGCGAACTGTTTGACTATCTATTAGCCCCGGAATAATTATTAATTATTGTAAAATGCTTGACAATATAGATATGGTTAATTCTGTGCTATCACAATATCGGCGCACAAATACTAATGTTGTATACTGTACGTAGGTTTTGTTCAGGTCGAATTTCTACTATTGTATTCTTTGTACAATTCATATGGTTGACATTAACTTTTGTCGAGTATAATTTGTTAGAAGACTTTATGAAAAGAGACTATTCGACGAAAATTATGGTAATGTTCAATCACAGCGAAGATGTAAATCATTTGGAGTTGGAGCAACCACGGCTTACAAGAAACATCACGCACGCGTACAGCAGGTCGTATCTTAAGGAGAGGGAAGGGGTTTCAGCGTGAAAAAAAAAACTTTTTCGCGATTTTTTTTTATCTATATGGATAGAGTAAATTTATTGAAACCTTTTGTACATTGTTACGTATTATTTCAAGAACATTCCGTGAAATTTTTACGCGAAAATAACCACAAACAAGCCGCTTCCGTGTTTTTCTCGAAACCACTTTTTCAAAGTCCATGTTCACTGCCATTTGAAAACTACATGACCGATTTATTTCAAACTTGGTATACACTTTCTACATATAAAATACCTCCCCTCAACGGTTAGTTTGAGATTTTTTTTATATTGAGGGGGTTTTCCGCCTCCAAAGTGGCGGAATTTTTCGTAAAAAATAGCACTTTTCACTTTACATGACCACCAAAAATTTAGAAATGAAAAAAAAAAATTATCAAAGACCGTTGGGGGGAGGATTTCATGATACTTTGACTAAATTTTAATGGTACTTGCTTTCAGATAATTTCTAGCTGAGGTACCGTGAACAGCGCAAATCGTGTTTTTCCAAAGGCGTTCTTGGAAAAGCTTTGTCACCGGCTTATTTGTGGATATTTTCGCGAACAAATTTCACGGAATGTTCTTGAAATGACACTTAACAATGTACAAAAGGTTTCAATAAATTCACTCTATCTATATAGATGAAAAAAATCGCAAAAAAGTGTTTTTTTTTCACGCTGAAACCGCTCGCCTTCCCTTAAAGTATGGTACAAATCACTATAAACATAATCGCAAATCACGAGCAACATTTTTAATAATTGTACAGTAGAACCCCGGTTAACCGGGATCGGGTTATCCGTGGAGCGGATTAACCGTGCGTCTCTCAAGCACCTCGCACGTGCGATCAGGTACGGTCACTCGCTTCAGGTGCGAAACCAAAAACAAACGAAATCAACTAGCTTTTTCAGAAACAAGAGTAAAATACGACGCAATATAGCGTGGACGATTATCATTGAATATAAGAAGTCATGTATACACTACAATGAAATTGCGATCGGATTAGTAGTTATAAAAAGTTGTATGACATTTATTTCGGATTAACCGTAGTTTCAGTTATCCGTGGATCGTTCGGTCTCGACCTACCCGGTTAATCGGGGTCTTACTGTATATACATGTTCTGGTCCTGTTTACCATTAGGATTTTGAGGGAGTATAATTTTGATATTGCCAGAGAATATCCATTTCATGAAAACCGACTATATTGTATAGCATTGAACGATGAATGTATACTAGTACGATTGGTGGTTGTGGTTAACATATGTGCATAATTTTTGCAACCGCTAAAATATCGATAAGCAGTACTATACTTTTGGCAGTAACTATAGCTATAAAATATTATATATAATGTACAAACATATATAGTAATATACAAAAATATATAAATAATATATAATAGTAATAATAATATATAATATATTATTTTCCCCTCGGAGAAATATAAAATATAGTTAAAATATGGTTAAAAACACCATACATTTCTCTCAGTGTACCCAATATCAATCCACTTCGTATATTTCGACCGTCCATTATTGCTGAATAATTAAATTACTGCTAAATAATGTCCATGTAATGAGCAATGACATCTGACCATCTACTTGACACGATAATATAATTTTTCAAAAATTTCAATCGATATGACAATCCTTCGAATATCAATACGTGCCTTTCTGTCAAACTTTACTTTCTTTTCCACTTGTATCTCCGCATGAGAATCATTGTTTTGCTGACCACGGTCAAATAATAAATAAACATTTGATGGGAATAGAAGACACTCTTTGTGCATCGTGTACCGCACCATTAGCGCGGTGTGTTCAAGCTGGCCGTGCCCAGAGCCCCGTCAAAACAAGACAAAGCTTCGCAAATATCCAGGGGGAGACGAGAAAAAAAAAACTCGCCTCAAAGAGTGAAGTGGTATGGGGAACGATGGTCTGGCGAGTCACAGGGGTTGAATCCACGCGCTTTATAGCAGCCGTGACAAGATCTAGGGAGGTTCATATATATATATATATATATATATATATATATATGTGAGGGAACGGTAGGAGGGAACTCGAGATGCACTCGCGATTCAACCCCGCCTCGGACTGCCACCCCTTTTTCACGTTTATACCCCCATTTCTTGGTCCTGCACTTCACGACAGCAAAGAGACTCCCCCCAATGGGAAAAATTCGATTCGCATGAGAAACGACTTTCATGACAGTGAAATTTTTATCGCGTTACCTCGACGGAATAATAAAGAATATTGGAAAATGGAGTTTGGTACGAAACATGTACAATAGGTCAGAGACAATAAAGATTCTGAGATATCAGATCAGTTCAGTCAATAAAACAGGCAAGGTCTTATATACCTTTGGATGGTCGGAAAACAAGGCTTTTTGGGATTTTTTTAGAAAATACTAATAAAGCAATAAAAATGAGATTTGGAGGGTTTATTTTACGTATCTGTACGTACTGAAATAGATTTTTTATTTTGAAAACAAAATACAAAATGGCGGTACAGTTGACGGCACAAGAGAATGCCTTTTTTAGGCCCTTGCGGACACGTTGGAGATGCACACGAGCACCTAAATAAAATAAAAACATTTCGTAATTTAAATGAGTTTTGCTATTTTTATTATTTGGGAAAAGTGTCGCATTTTTTTGCTAAAAAACGGCCTTAATTTTTTTATAAAAACAAAAAAATTATCCAAGAAACTACAGTCGTAATTTTAAGTGAATCGGTTGAACATTGCAGAGGTAGAGTATTTTGAAAACATGGTCTCAAAAAAAACGCGTTTAAGGGGTTGGACCACAGTAACGGATATAAAATCATGTACGAATTTAACAATTTTTTTTCGTATGAAAAAGCGATTCACTCATAAAATTAATTACACATCTATTTCGTATATGAATATCAAGCTGTTAAAATTTGTTTTTTTTTCTATGTACAAAACGGCCGACTACTAATATTTTCTTTTGTTATCTTTTTTTAGGCGCTCCGCGGCGTGACATTTAGCATCCACAATTTTTTTACCTAGAACAAAAAACAGAAATTCTTTTCAATCTACATTAGAATGCCTAGAGAAGTACGTAAGGAATTAAAAAAATATTGTTTTATTCAAAAGTTTTAGGTATTTGGACTTAAGAAATAAATCTTCAGTGAAAATTTTTCGATTAATCCGAAATTCCGTACGTACTTCTCCGCGAAATACAATTAGGAGCATAACTTTCAAATTTGTAGTAAAGCGACTGAAAATCGTTGAAGTTATTTGTCACGCTAATTGAAAAAAGCGGTTTCGAGAAGTTTCTAGTAGCCAGCCATTTTGTACATCGAAAAAAATATATATATTTTTTTTAACAGCTTGATATTCATACTAAATAGATGTGTAATTAATTTGATGAGTGACTCACTTTTTCATACGAAAAAAATTGTTAAATTCCCACATGATTTTACACGCGTTACTGTGGCCTAACTCCTTAAAGTTTTAAAACCATTTTTCTTTGGACCATATTATTCTTGGGATGTTTATGCATAATTTAAGTCAGTTTAAAAAAAACACAAATGTTTTTTGAAGTTATATAAGGCTCTTAAATGAAGGGAGTATTTTTTAAAAATAATTATTCACAACTCCACTAATCCGAGTGTGACGTAGCAGAAAAAATAAACACCGTGAACGAGAGATTGGTTTCATTTTGTGTGTTACGATATCAACGATAAATAATAATAATTCCAATATTCGAAGAGTTGCAGGAGCCTTCCGGCGAATCATTCCATGAAAATTTTATTTCTCCGAGTGGCCATCGTTCCCCGTGAAACTGAGCGGGTAAAGGTTTCTCGTACGAAAGTTCGAGGAATATTTACCAATGCGAAAATATTTCTTCGGAGGTTTTAAAAGCGTAATCGCGAAAAGTCGTCGATTCACCCTTCATCGCAACTTTTCTACTTGTAATTTTTCGCTCCCGTATATACCCAGGGGCTATTTCCTTCTTCCTAGTCCCCCGTACCGTCATGCCACTCCACAGCTCGCTATACATACTCCTGGTCTTTGATTCAAAGTAAATCTAGACGGGAATAGCTTGCGGGCATTGGCCATCTCTCCTGGGTACCGCCGGAGGGGCAGTTTTCTCCCTCAGCGAGAGTGAAATGCTCGCCGGAGAAGGTCTCGTCAGAGGCGTCGAGGAGCAATAAAAATGAGGTTCGAAGGCTGCACAGTCCCACAAACCAGACGCTCAGAAATGAAGATTCGGGACGAAGACGGTCTCGAGTGTGGAGGGAGAGAGCAAGAGAGAGAGAGA
>OZ023321.1:27481996-27488526 GCA_964007375.1 Ophion obscuratus | reverse complement strand
TTTCGTTTTTCGTCGATAACGTTATCGTTCTCGTCTCCAATGTATAGTACACAAAAAAAATAAACATTGTTGCAATTTGAATTTTTTAAATATCTCGTACCGTTAAAACGTTATCGAAGAAAAACCAAAAAACACCCCAATTTGCGAGGGTGCGTTTCATCCCTTAAAAATCGAGTTCCGCAGATATAAAAAAATACGTCTTGCCTATTTTTACCCATTCTACAAGCATGCCAAATTTCATCAAAATCAGAGAGGTCGACCTCGCAACCTTTCCTGTAACTACTCACAAGGAACATCCCTCAGGAGACACCCTTCGATTTTGTTGAAATTTGGATACGTTATAAAGCACCGAAAAGTAAGCGAAATGTATTTTTTTTTATCGGCGGGAAAACGATTCTAAGGGGTGAAACCATCCCTCGAAAATGCATCTCTAGGGGTAATATAGCAGTTTCACACAGGAGTCCACCGATTTCAATGAAACAAAAAAGAAAATTCTTCTAATCCGAAGCAATGAAAAATCTACCATAGTGACATTGCAAAAAAGAAATTAAGGGGTGAACCTCCCCTGTATTAAGGGGTGGTTTCATCCCTTAAAACCGTTTTTCCGCCGATAAAAAAAACGTATCGCTTACTTTTCGGTGCTTTATCCAAATTTCAACCAAATCGAAGGGTGTCACCTGAGGGATGTTCCTTGTCAGTTCCATAAATTGATGTTTTTTTCCCCCGAGCAAAATATGGTCGACCTTGAAAAGACATGTAAACTTCAACTTCAATTTTTCTTCTGGAAAAAATTCAAGTGTGAAGAAAAATCAGTATTCTTTAAGGGGCTACATCTACCTAGGGACCCGAAAAAGGCCAAATTCCGATTTTTTTTCTGGCAAACGGTTTGTGAAACAGAAACGAATGTTTTTAACACACAGGTGATATTGAGAACCTTAAAAAAATCACCAAAAAAATACATAGAAACAAAAAAAACGACCGCCAGCGGATGATGAAATTTTTCTCGTGCTGCCTGGTGGTGGACATTCTCCAGCTTAAATGGACTATCCGAAATCTAAAAACCAAACGGGTTATTTAAGATAACAATAAATACGAGTCGTTGACGATTGTCGATTTTTTAAATCATTTTTTTAAACAACGTGGCGACGCATTGAAACTCGAGCATACGAAATCTATGAGAAAAGACGTCATTTTTACGTAACTATTGAAAAATAAAGATCGTTTTTTTTTAAATGCGATAGTCAACGACCTTTAAATGTTTCTCATCGTAGCTCCTGTAAATTTAGAAATAATGTTTCGAGTCGTATCAGTACATTTCCCCGAAAACACTTCCCCGAATGACACTTCCCCGAATGACATTTCCCCGAAAACACTTCCCCGAAAACATTTCCCCGAATCGACATTTCCCCGAATGACACTTCCCCGAACGGCACTTCCCCGAAAAACAGTTCCCCGAATCGACACTTCCCCGAAAAACAGTTCCCCGAATTGACATTTCCCCGAATGACACTTCCCCGAACGGCACTTCCCCGAAAAACAGTTCCCCGAATCGACATTTCCCCGAACGGCACTTCCCCGAAAAACAGTTCCCCGAATCGACACTTCCCCGAAAAACAGTTCCCCGAATCGACATTTCTCCGAACGGCACGTTCCCGAAAAACAGTTTGTTTGGGTTTGTTTGGGTTCCACGCACCCCACTATTCCAAGCACATCCGAGGTGCCCTGCGCCCACACCAGTGTTCCACGCAATCCACTATTCCACACGCACATTCGAGGTGCCGTGCGCCCACACCAGTGTTCCACGCACCCCACTATTCTACACGCACATTCGAGGTGCCCTGCGCCCACAACAGTGTTTCACGCACTCCAATATTCCACACGCACATTCGAAGTGCCCTGAGCCCACACCAGTGTTCCACGGACCCCACTATTCCCCACGCATATCCCAGGTGCCCTGCGCTCATACCCATTTACGCATTTACTCATTTTGACCCAATTTGACTTTGACTTTAAATAAATAACTTTTTCACTCATTTTTTCTTGTCATCTTATTTACCCTTCGATTAATAATTTCTACCCATTTTGACTTTGACTTAAAATAAATAACTTTTTCACTCATTTTCGGGGAAGTGTCGATTCGGGGAACTGTTTTTCGGAGAAGAGTCATTCGGGGAAGTGTTTTCGGGGAAATGTCGATTCGGGGAACTGTTTTTCAGGGAAGTGTCGATTCGGGAAAGTGCCGTTCGGGGAAGTGTCATTCGGGGAAATGTCGATTCGGGGAACTGTTTTTCGGGGAAGTGTCGATTCGGGAAAGTGCCGTTCGGGGAAGTGTCATTCGGGGAAATGTCGATTCGGGGAAATGTTTTCGGGGAAGTGTTTTCGGGGAAATGTCATTCGGGGAAGTGTCATTCGGGGAAGTGTTTTCGGGGAAAAGTATGAGTACCGTTTCGAGTGGTTCTCGAGATATCGTGTTCACCGACTTTGAAAATAATGTTTCGAGAAAAACGCGTTTAAAGTAGTTAGAAGCTGCAGCTCATGCAATTTTAGGAATATTTCAATGACATTTTCAGGGAATAAAGCTAAAAGGTGATTCTATCGAATAAAAATATCTTTGAAAAATGCCATTTTTAACCCACCTACGTCGATGTAGCCCGTTAAAAATAATTGCTGAAATGTTCGAGAATCTTCATTCGAAAATGGACCGTTCTTTTTTTCTAACATGATATTCCGGGCTAGAATGAGGGATTCGAGTGGAATGGCAAGCGGAATCTCTCGAGACACCGTGAAAAAGGGTTGTACAACGAAGGTTCGTCGATAAGAAAGTTGAATGAAAAAGGATAAACGAAACGAGAAGGAATGAAAAAAAAAAACGAACGGGCTCGAAGGATATCTCGGGTATTGAATTAGTACATCGGACGTGTACGTTCACCAGTGGGAATTCGTGGCAACGAATTCTTTATCTTCTGGACCCTTGACACGAAAGAAAGCTCTAGGAGAAGTCGGCAGACGATGTGACTCACTTATTCATGCGAAACGAGAATTTCTCGAGTAAATCAGATATATATGATTCGTTCCTATTCTCGAAACGTTCTGCTCTTTGGAATTCACTGATCACGGTTTCATAACTCGATCTACCTTTTTGGAATAGGTAAAAGTTATTTAGTAGGTTAAATGGCCATGTTTATTTCTATGAATTAATTATCTGCCAACAGTGAAATAAATTTGTCTCTGATGCTTTTTGGATGATCAATCTTAATAAGGGTAAGGTTCCGAAACCCCCCTCCCCTCCCCCGCCCCGCCGATTGAGCAGAAATTTTGCGAGAACCTTCCTTTCAATATTTTAAGACAACCCCTAAAGGGATTTTTGGTGGCGCGCAATAGTTTTTGGGTTTGGGTTTATTGGGTTTGTTTGGGTATTGTTGTTTGGACAATCGGAGAGCGCAATAACATATGAGGCGATCCATGTCACTTCAGCCTGTAACAAAAAAATCCACAAATAATTTTGAAAAATCGAGTTACTTTATTGAAAAATATTCACCGAGTGTCGAAATTATTTTGAAAAATTCTGATGTTTTTTCTCGTTGATTACCTTTTTTTACCATTTTTCCATTTAAATGGCTGTACCTTTGGCAAGATTTTACGTATTTACATTCGTAAAAAACGAAAATATGCGTCTTTTTATGGCCTTCTAGAAAAAAATCAATTTAGATTTTATTGAACAAGTCGAATGTCCGTTTCAGGGCAAAATTTGCAAAAATATTTTTTTTTCAAGGTAAGACACTCGTTATTTTTTTTTTAATTTCCCCGAATTATGAATACGAAAAACGGATTTTTGGTATTTTTTATATTATGGGATTGCTAAACACCGTGAAGTAACAGCTATTAAAAAAAAAAATTATTTATTAATATTCGATTGAAGAGTGTGGAGCACTCGCTGTCTGTTTACCAGGTTTTTGAAATACATATGACACATGTATTCATATGAAAATACATATTCATACATATATGTCATATGTATTTCAAAAACCTGATAAATATACAGCGAGTGCTCCACACTCTTCAATCGAATATTGATAAATAAAAATAAAAAATAGCTGTTTCTTTACGGTGTTTAGGAATCCCATAATATAAAAAATACCAAAAATCCGTTTTTCATATTCACAATTCGGGGAAATTTAAAAAAATAAAATAACGAGTGTCTTTCCTTGAGAAAAAAACATTTTTGCACATTTTGCCCTGAAACGGACGTTCGACTTGCTCAATAAAATCTAAACTAATTTTTTTCTAGAAGGCCATAAAAAGACGCACATTTTCTTTTTTTTTACAAATGTAAATACGTAAAATCCTGCCAAAGATACAGCCATTTGAATGGAAAAATGTTAAAAAATGGTAATCAACGAGAAAAAACGTCAGAATTTTTTTTACTAATTTCGCCACTGAAGTGACGTGGATCGCCTCATATATATATATGAACGGAGCCTTAGCAGATATAGATATAGTCAGCACACGTTAAAAAAAATTAGAAGGTTTGTGCCAAATTTCAGCTCGTTCGGAGGGGGGGGGGGGGGGTTGGTCTGCGTGAGCTTGGGCCCCAAAAGGGTCGATTTTCGACGTTTTTTTTTCGATAAGGGTATTGGGATAACGAGGTCGGGATTTTACACACAATTAATATATAGTCTTGCCAAATTTAAGTTCTTTTATTGAAAAATATTTATCATCAATGAACTTATTATTATTTAAACAAAGTACCGCTGTTGCTTCATGGTTATTCGGTGTAGGTGGTTCAGGCAGCTAGAATTATGTGAAATGAAAAAAAAAATGTTCTCTTATTTTAGTATTTATGATAATGAAACTTTCCTATGACCGGATGCTTTTTTTTTAATTTTGAAAATCACAGAATTGCCAAGCTGTAGAGAAGAAGGTTCGATTTTTGACAAAAAACGTATCATTTGTTATTAACAAATGGATAAACGTATCCAAAAGTTATGCAGTTTCATGATAGAATTTTTTAAACTATCCTCTGTCCAAATTTAAAGCGAATTGGACGAATAGATTTCGAGATACGACTCACGTCGTTTCATAAAACATAGTTTGAAGAAAAACGAAAAAGGGCAAATTTGACGGTGATCTGACCCTTCACAAAAATCGTCATAACCCGGTGACCGTTTTCGTATTTTCCCAAAATCTTTGTTGCAAATTAAAGTTAAGACCCTAGGCTATAAAACTAAGCAATGAAAAACGATGTTACTCGAATTTCACGCTTACGCAGACCCCTTAACGATCATCGTTCAGTTTGTCAGATACCAACGAATAAATTGTCGAATAAAAAAACACCAATAACGAGGAACAATTTTTTTCTTTCGAAAATATAAACTCGCACGTTCGCTCCGACTGGAATGTCCCTTTTTCGGGGATTTCCAACCACACTTCGAACGCTGCAACTTGTGCTTCATGATGTTCACGTTCTTTTTTTTCGAGAACCCTCTGTTCCGTGCGGCCGCAACCGCGATTACCGCACACCACGACTATACATCCGCAAAAGTTCATGCTTTATACGTGTAGATTTAAAAAGTCAGGAGTCTAGTATGCGCCACGTTATAGCGGGTACACTCTTTGTGGGCTGAAAAGGACCCGTCGGTATCCGCGCTTCACCGTGACCCCCGTTACCATTATTTTTACGCCACAAAGCATTTTTTTCCGCGTGACACGGGCTCTCCTCGATTTTATTCTTTGGAATAGAGAAAGCTTCGTTTTTCCCGTGTTTTTTTTCCACTTCCTTTATTCCCCAGACTTCCGTGCCGACGTCCTTAAAATGTTCCGTATAGTCGAAAAATCGGGTTAAGTTAAAACGTCTGGATTCGTGCGTACAATAAAAGGATAATTGTTGTTTGGTTGCATTTTATTATTACCAGAGTGCAACTGGATTTTTAATCGAGGTGACAAAATTTATCATTAAGCAGCCGACAGTATTGGACGTGTGGTCGATGTGCAGCTTCATCTGCATATGAGAATATTAATTTTATTCATCCCCACTGTTTCCGAATGCTTGGCCGAAAATCGAAAAAAATAGGAACCATGCCTCTTAAGTCGCTGGCATTTTTTCTTTAAGGTAATCCTATCGCCAGGCATCAATCCACAGGATTTTCATTTCTTTTTTGAGCTTCACTAAATATATTAACGGAGACTATGTCCTTGGAGTGCCATATTTCAGGTGTTTACATTTTACTTTTTTTAAAAGGAAACGACTTAAGCTTTTTGATTACGGTTTTTTTCTTGCTTTTATTCATGATATACAGAACGTTAAAAAAAAATTTTTTTTGAAAAAAAAAAAACCAAAATGGTGGCCGTTGCAGCTCCGCGAAAACAGGTCCTCAAATCGCGGGAGGTAAACGGCTGACATCACTGCCCCCTCTTCGTTGATCTGAAACACAAATTCAAAGAATATTATCAATCTGTGACCCTTTGGTCATGGAATGACGGATGGATTTTTCGTTTAGTACAAATTTCGGAAAATGGCGGCAATTGAAAAA